>APFE031013782.1:107129-133146 GCA_000404065.3 Pinus taeda
CTAATATTAGGGTTAATAATGTTATTTTGCATGGTATTAATAATAATCTAGCCCATGGTATTTGTACCATAGTATTTTTCCCATAGGTTTCACCTAAATATAACACATTTTTTGAGTGTTCATAAATATAAGGTGACTTATGGAATAAATATATATAAAAAATTATTTGTTTACCATACCTCTCATTTACTTATATTTTTATTAATTTACCATACCTCTTTTACAAATATGGTATTTGGCCCATAGGATTCACTTAAATAAAACCTTTTTTTTAGCCTTCATAAATAGAAGGAGGGTTATGGACTCGATATAAAAAGAGGTTTTATTTATTTACCATACCTCCACTTTACTTATATTTTTATTTGTTTACACCCTTGCATGTATATAAGGTGACTTATGGGGTAAATATAAAAAATGTTTTATTTATTTACCATACCTCTCATTTATTTATATTTTTATTATTTGTTTACACCCTTGCATGTATATAAGGTGACTTATGGGGTAAATATAAAAAATGTTTTATTTATTTACCATACCTCTCATTTATTTATATTTTTATTAATTTACCATACCTCTTTTATAAATATGGTATTTCGGCCTTTGGCCCATAGGATTCACTTAAATAGAACCTATTCTTGAAAATGGGCGAATGGAAGGTTGTAACTCCTAATTTCAAGGGCTAAATTTACCGTTTTTACCCTCTCCCTTAAAATAAGGTGGGCTATTTGAGGTGATTTGCAAAAATGTACTATGATACAAAATATTCGCTCACTAAAAACTTAAAACCCCTTAATTCCCCCAAAGGGCGAACATTCGCCCCTAAAATTTTCTATGTGCATATCCATTTTTTTATGCACTTAATATTCAACAACAATTTGAGTAAATGAATGTTGGTTTAGGTGTGTTGATGATGATAGCGCAAGTTGGAATAATATTTCATTTCACTTGAGCCTTGTTTTGATGAACTGTCTAGTGCATAACTTAAAGAGTTTAGATATAATATTAGTATTAGAGTAGATTTTCCCTTACGCCTATATGATGATGACTTGGTGAATATAAGAAGATTGGTGAACCATTTCTATGAGGAATAAAGTCGAGCATTCAACCAAAGATGGTGTGGTTTTCACATGAATAAAAAGGCTTATAGGACTTAGAAGTCAAAATCACTAGGTCAAAATTGAACATCACAACATTAATTGAAATGGTGTTGTAACTCATGGAAGTGAAGTAAAAGAAAGGATTAGTGTTGAAAAATGTAGCAAGAAAGTCTTAATTTGATTTTTCCTTGGTAAAATCAAGAAAATTCAAATTTCCACATTAGCAGACAACTTGCAGTTAAATTGCGTGACATGGATTTTTTTCACTTAGTTAGCTCCGTAAATTTGAGTTAGAGGAGTTAGAATTCAGTTAAGCATGTGCAATTGCTAATTTATAGCAATAAAGGTTAGTTATTTCAAGTTGTTTTCAATTAAATTAGTTCTAGTTGTTGGATGAACTAGTGGAAGGTCAGTTGTGTAGTGAGACTTTAGTCTAACTCAGTGATCATCCTGTTAATTGATCAATCAACCCAAAATAGCTAGTGCATGCAGAGAATTCGAGTTCCCTAGTTGTGGTGGAGATTTGAAGGCAATGTAACATCAGTTGTAGACTAGTCATGACTGCACAGGTGTTGCATGTAGTCAGATGATCAACCTTGGGAATTGCGTAATCGTTTTGGAGGAAATTCCTAAATAACAGAGGCCCAATTTCCTTGGAAATTACACAAGGAAATAGAGTAAAGATGGTATTCTATTAGTTATTGTAATCTAAGCATTTCTCACTGCATAATATATATGTGAAAATTGTATAGCAAGGGAATTCATATGCTCATGAATATGCTATAGATGCAACACACAAGGACTAAGGTTTCAACTTCGAAGACTCTATTTTCCAGCAATCTTTTGGAAAGTTTGCACAACAACCCACATTTTTATATACAATATTTTTTGGTATTAAGTTACTAACAAAGTTATTTGTAGTCATGGTTCAATGATGGTGGTAGCCTTTCAAAAATGCCCATTACTTATTATACTATTATAGGCTGTACTATTTTGGGCATAGCTCAGGCCAAATCCCTGGTTCATCTGCATGCATCATATTCAATAGCCAGATATCATAAAATCCCTATGCTTCGACATGCTCCTATCGACATCTCTAGTTTCGAGCGCTGCTTTAAAGCTAGAAGTAAAGGTTTGGAGATATGACCCACACCATGTAATCTCTAATCCACTTCATCCAGTCAACAGAAATTAGTACCATTACTAGCCTTTGTTGCTTAAACAATTTCCTATTGCTCATATAATAACCAATTCTTATGGCTATAGCAAAGAGGGTGTTTATATTCTATAACTATCAGCAGTAACCATTGATTTCATAAACAATGCAACATATGCCAACAAAGCATGCACATTGCTACACTAAGAATGAAGTCATAATTTAATGTGTCCAACTCGCTATACTAGGAACAAAGCCCTATTTTGTGCAGTTCAATGGAGCATGTATAAAATTTATACTAGGAACAAAATTACTCTTTGATAGGTCGCAAACAAGGAGGAGCCTACTGTCCCAGGGATCAAGTAAACTATCCCACTTGTGGGAGTTTGTGGGTCAACAACATTTCCCTAAGCCTCAGTTTTATCCATGGCTATAAAACCCTTAAGTAATTCTATAGTCTTGTAGCTTCATTACATGGTACAGTGAGTGAATTATCACAACGTGGGCATTGAGATGAGGTTCATGATGTTTTTCCTCCCAACCATTAGCAGACTGCCAATAGTGAAACTGCAGAAGTTAACTCATAACGATAGTGAAAACATGATGTAGAAGTTAACTCGAGTGTTGGAAAGAAAGCTTGGAGACACTTGAGATGCATAAAGACCAATAGGTGCACAAAAAATAAGGGATAGCTCTTAAGACTTGCAAAAACAGAGCATAGGGCCCAAGGCCACACCTCAAAAACATATAATGCTTAACTTTCCCACAAGTTAGCTATTGGTTCAAAACTTCAATTTAGAGTCATTTCTATCCTTTTATTCTCATCATCACCTTTCTAATGCCAACAATTTCCTTATAATTTGATCTTACAGACGAGGGTTTGTAAACCTCCTCTGTAATCTTGTCATTTCTATGGAAGAAAATTAAACCACTAATAGTATTTGAGCAGAGGACCTATTTACATATTCAAATTTGTCAAACTAGTCAAATTTCTTCAAACCTCCATTGTCTTTGTTGGTTCTATTATCTAATGTAAATGCACCATAAAGACCCAATTATCCATCTTCAATTAAAGAGAAAAATGGATAAGCCTCTATCTCTATCTTAATATAATTCAAGAAAATAATTAGCATGGAAAAGACTAAATAATCTATCATTAAACTTATACCATGCATTAATGTAAGACATCTATCAGTATCAAACCTCACAGAGATGGATAGAGCCTACATCAAGCACTAGAGCAGAAATAGTACATGCCACCTAATGATCAATGTCAGAAACAATAAATACTGCCAACTGAGCCAACCATCTGATATCTAGTTGCATTGATGTGCATATTTGTATGTAATGTAAAATGATAGGCATATTGTCAAACTCATTTAATGAGATAAGATATTTTTCTAGAGAAGAAACTCAGGCACATACCACTTTCAACAAATACAAGGTGGGTTAAATTTGGGTGAGGCAACCTATTAAAGTAAATCAGATCATTCTGTTGATTAAGACAACACCCTCATTTTGATAAGCTTAGAAGTTAGAAATAGATAGCCAGCAAGAACCTATGAAATAGAAAGAAGAGGCCAAATAGGCCTTCGTTGAGCTATGGAGGGCCTCTGAAGTTCTGCGTTAAGGATTAAAAGGCAGATTTTAGGCTTGAAAGAGTGCATGGAGAAGATAGAGGCTGCTACAGGCAGTGTTAAGGTTACTATTGAAGATATTTTTAGATGCCTTGCAACTAAGAATTAACTAGGAACAATGGGATAGATCGGTGCTAATACACATCCTTAGCAAGCCAAGGCTCCATTATATAGTTGGTTCCTAAATCAACCATACATATGGGCCATGGCAGTATGCCATTATTTCAGCACAGCCTACTACATAGATTAATTAATAATTACACAATCTACGTCTTGCATTAGCTTTAGTTCCACACAAGACATTGACTACTGTGTCCAAAACAACTGAAGTCAGGGTTAGTGATAACATTTGCATGGCTATCAAAGAAACATAGAAGGAATACTACAGTAGATTTCGATTCCCATTCCAATTCCCAATCCAAACGAGTCCAACGATCCTACCCATGGATCCTTGGCTTCTAAGGATACCCTCCTAACTCACTACATGATTCCAAGGATAATGGCTAACAGATCTCCTCCTCTACAAGTTCGTGCAAGTAAATAGAAACTAGGTAGTGTGTAATGCCCCTGGGAATGTTCACTCTACAACCACAAACCCAAAGTGTGAGGCCTTAGTTTTCTATGACTAAGGTGTTTATATATTTCAAAGATGATTTAGTTTCTTTAGGTGCTATATGTATATATTTTACATTTTTTTCCTAAGTTTATTGATATTAACCTTGATACAAGGTATGATTCTCTTCTCAATGAAAATTTCTATTAGTTCCCTTCTTGCTAATGTGGATTTACTAATGGGACTCATGGGTTGTAG
This sequence comes from Pinus taeda, assembly GCA_000404065.3. Lineage (NCBI taxonomy): Eukaryota > Viridiplantae > Streptophyta > Pinopsida > Pinales > Pinaceae > Pinus > Pinus taeda. The sequence continues at coordinate 111,831 of APFE031013782.1, forward strand.
ATTGCCAAGCAAATGATGAAGCTATGGAGGATTTATGGGTTGTAGATTGGGATATTGGTTACGAGTGTGGAGTCCCTAATGGCTGCAAAGAAGAAGATAATACCACATAATTTACTGTTGATGATGAGACTGCTAATGAAGAAGAGGAGAAACCATTCCTTGACACAACAAATCAAGTATGCTAGCATAATGAGTGGAAGGGCATTCTCTAAATATTTACAGATGATGACGACGAAAATAATAGAGAAGAACTTACTTCTGCCAAAGGGGAAGTTGATGACAAGAGCATTGTTATTCAAAGCACCTTAAGTTGCAGTAATTGCCATGAGAAGCAAGGGACAGATGATGAGCACCCTCAGCATCCCTGTAAGTTTTCTGATAAGGTTTTCTTTTGCAAGTTTGACCAGGACAACCATAAATATGATATAGCAAAGGGCCCATCTGAGCCCATTAAAGAAAATGGCATTTTGGACCAAAGGGAAGGAATATTTTTCTTTGTAAAATATGATGATGGTATCACAGCTTCAGTCTATGAACCTATTTTTACCAAGGACCAATCTGGTAATGATTCTACAGCATGGCTGAAAGGGAATTGGACACAATATGCAAAAGGGAAAACATCATCCATGAATATGATGACCAGCAGTGTTAGCATTGCTAATTTTTCCATTAAATTGGAGCAATATTGTGGCAAAGAACAAACTTCAGGGTTGGAAGATATAACATGGTTCACCAATGATGACAGTGCCATACAAGATGTTTATAGTATAGGAGATATCATCATGTTCGGGGCAGAGGACAATTTTGATCCTATCCTCATTAAAGAAGAATCACTAGCTTTAAAGAAGGACCTTGAGATGTCTCTAAAATTTGATGATGAGATATTTATTGATAGCCTTCATGTGACATATTGCATCGCTACTCCCTTGGGAGATGAGGATAAAAGGGCAAGGAATTTGAATGATAAAATGGTTCATATTTAGAGGGATACCATTCACAGGCCTAAGCAACAAAACCTTACTATTCTCAGTGACTAGTCCATGAAAATGAGCACTACTGCACTTCTCAGAATGCAATGATTATGAACACTCTATTCCACCATAAGCAACAAATTGGTGTTTTAGGAAAAATAATCCAATTTAAGAAATATGGCTAGCAATCTCAAGAAAGTATCTCACTATGTTGCTTCCAACCATAGGATGTCAGTGAATTCACTGCAACAATACTTCAAAGAGGAAGATATTGTCTACCAATTAATTAAAGATATCGACCTAGACAACCAAGACTCTTACTTGCAAAAATGGGCAAGAAGAAGCCAATAGTCATGTTTGTCGTTAACCTTTACATTTCGTAAATTAATATGAATTCTAGGTGTTTTCCTAAGACTCTACACCTGCAAGGAATTTTGAAATGTTATAACTGTGGGCATCTATACAACTTTGTTTTGGCATATTTGGACTGACCAGCTTACTTTGAAAATCATGCAAGTAGACTTTATTTATTCCTTGCTATCTAGCTCTATACAAACTTTTATAGCATAAATTTTCCTCTTGGAGGACAAATTACAGAGCATAGTGACATTTTAGAGCACACCCATATTGTGATCAAAGTATGCCTTGAAGAAGGGTATTTATAGTCCTTTGAGCACTGGAACAAATTTAGCTAGGGTTGACCTTCCTAAGGTGAGATAGGGTAGTTTAAAAATAAGATATGGGAGTAGGACAGAAACACCAAAAGCCTTGCAAGTTTGCTGCAGATTGCAAAAATTGCACTCTTATAGGTTGTATCCAAGTAGAGAATGGTCCCATGCCTAGTCATAAATGACTCTATATCTGGTGATTATACCACAAAACGACAACACTTCATCCAATCACCAGAAATTAGTACCATTACTAGCCTTTGTTGCTTAAACAATTTCCTATTGCTCATACAATAACCAATTCTTATGTCTATAACAGAGAGGGTATTTATCTTCTATAATTATTAGCAGTAACCATCAATTTCATAAACAATGCAACATATGCCAACAGAGCATGCACATTGCTACACTAAGAATGAAGTCATAATTTAATGTGTCCAACTCGCTATACTAGGAACAAAGCCCTATTTTGTGCAGTTCAACAAAGCATGTATAAAATCTATACCAGAAAAAAATTACTCTTTGATAGGTCACAAACAAGGAGGAGCCTATTATCCTAGGGATCAAGTAAACTATCCCACTTGTGGGAGTTTGTGGGTCAACAACATTTCCCTAAGCCTCAGTTTTATCCTTGGCTATAAAACCCTTAAGTAATTTTGCAGTATGGTAGCTTCATTACATGGTATAGTCAGTCAACTATCACAACGTGGGCATTGGGATGAGGTTCATGATGTTTTTCCTCCCAACCATTAGTAGACTGCCAATAGTGCAATTGCAGAAGTTAAGTCATAACAATAGTGAAAACATGATGTAGAAGTTAACTCGAGTGTTGGAAAGAATGCTTGGATACACTTGAGATGCATAAAGACCAATAGGTGCACAAAAAATAAGGGATAGCTCTTAAGACTTGCAAAAATAGAGCATAGGGCCCAAGGTCACACCTCAAAAACATATAATGCTTAACTTTCATTTCTACCCTTTCATTCTCATCATCACCTTTCTAATGCCAACAAATTCCTCACGCCTTTCTAATGCTAGAAATTTCCTTATAATTTGATCTTGCATACGAGGGCTTGTAAACCTCCTCTATAATATTATCATTTCTATGGAAGAAAATTAAACAACTAATAGTATTTGAGCAGAGGACCTACTTACATATTCAAAGTTGTCAAACTAGTCAAATTTCTTCAAACCTCCATTATCTTTGTTGGTTCTATTATCTAATGTAAATGCACCATAAAGACCCAATTATCCATCTTCAATTAAAGAGAAAAATGGATAAGCCTATATCTCTATCTTAATATAATTCAAGAAAATAATTAGCATGGAAAAGACTAAATAATCTATCATTAAACTTATACCATGCATTAATGTAAGACATCTATCAGTATCAAACCTCACAGAGATGGATAGAGCTTGCAGCAAGCAATGGAGCAGAAACAATACATGCCACCTAATGATCAATGTCAGAAACAATAAATACTGCCAACTAAGCCAACCATCTGATATCTAGTTCTGTTGATGTGCATATTTGTATGTAATGTAAAATGATAGGCATATTGTCAATCTCATTTATTGAGATAAGAGATTTGTCTAGAGAAGAAACTCAGGCACATACCACTTTCAACAAATACAAGGTGGGTTAAATCTGGGTGAGGCAACCTATTAAAGTAAATCAGATCATTCTGCTGATTAAGACAACACCCTCATTCTGATCAGCTTAGAAGTTAGCAATAGCTAGCCAGCAAGAACCCCTGAAACAGAAAGAAGAGGCCAAATAGGCCCGCGTTGAGCTGTGGAGGGCCTCCAAAGTTATGCGTTAAGGATTAAAAGGCAGATTTTAGGCTTGAAAAAGTGCGTGGAGGAGATAGAGGCTACTACAGGCAGTGTTAAGTTTACTACTAAAGATATTTTTAGATGCATTGCAACTAAGAATTAACTAGGAGCAGTGGGATAGATGGGTGCTAATACGCATCCTTGGCAAGCCAAGGCTCCATTATATAGTTGGTTCCTAAATCAACCATACATATGGGCCATGGTAGTATGCCATTATTTCAGTGCAGCCTACTATAGAATTTAATTAATGATTGCACAATCTACGTCTTGCATTAGCTTTAGTTTCTATACACCATCATGAATACTTAAGGGTAGCATATTAGGTCCACACAAGACATTGACTACTGTGTCCAAAACAACCGAAGTCAGGGCTAGTGATAACATTTGCATGGTTATCAAAGAAGCATAGAAGGAATACTACAGTAGAGTTCGATTCCCATTCCAATTCCCATACAACGATCCAACGATCCTACCCATGGCATCCTTGGCTTCTTAAGGGATACCCTCCTAACTCACTACATGATTCCAAGGATAGGGCTACAGATCTCCTCCCAGTTTGTGCAAGTAAATAGAAACCAAGTTAGTGTGTAATGCCCCTGGTAATTTTCACTTTACAACCACAAACCCAAAGTGTGAGGCCTTAGTTGTCTATGACTAAGGTGTTTATATATTTCAAAGATGATTTAGTTTCTTTAGGTGCTATATGTATATATTTTACATTTTTTTCCTCAGTTTATTGATATTAACCTTGATACAAGGTATGATTCTCTTCTCAATGAAAATTTCTATTAGTTCCCTTCTTGCTAATGTGGATTTACTAATGTGACTCATGGGCTGTAGATTACCAAGAAAAGGATGAAGCTATGGAGGATTTATGGGTTGTAGATTGGGATATTGGTTACGAGTGTGGAGTCCCTAATGGATGCAAAGAAGAAGATAATACCACATAATTTACTGTTGATAATGAGCCTGCTAATGAAGAAGAGGAGCAACCACTCCTTGACACAACAAATCAAGTATGCTAGCCCAATGAGTGGAAGGGCCTTCTCTAAATATTTATAGATGATGACGATGAAAACAATAGAGAAGAACTTACTTCTGCCAAAGGGGAAGTTGATGACAAGAGCACTATTATTCAAAGCACTTTAAGTTTCAGTAATTGCCATGAGAAGCAAGGGACAGATGATGAGTACCCTCAGCAACCCTGTAAGTTTTCTGATAAGGGTTTCTTCTGCAAGTTTGACCACGACAACCATAAATATGATGTAGCAAAGGGCCCATCTGAGCCCATTAAAGACAATTTTTGGACCAAAGGGAAGGATTATGTTTCTTTGTAAAATATGATGATGGTATCACAACTTCAGTCTATGAACCTATTTTTACCAAGGACCAATCTGGTAATGATTCTACAGCATGGCTGAAAGGGAATTGGACACAATATGCAAAAGGGAAAACATTAGCCATGAATCTGATGACCAGCAGTGTTAGCAGTGCTAATTTTTCTATTAAATTGGAGCAATATTGTGGCAAAGAACAACCTTCAGGGCTGGAAGATATAACATGGTTCACCAATGATGACAGTGCCATACAAGATGTTTATAATACAGGAGATATCATCATGTTTGGGGCAGAAGACAGTTTTGATCCTATCCTCATTAAAGAAGAAGCACTAGCTTTAAAGAAGGACCTTGAGATGTCTCTAAAATTTGATGATGAGACATTTATTGATAGCCTTCATGTGAGATATTGCATCGCTACTCCCTTGGGAGATGAACATAAAAGGCCAAGGAATTTGAATGATAAAATGGTTCAGATTTAGGGGGATACCATTCACAGGCATAAGAAACAAAACCTTATTGTTCTCAGTGACTAGTCCATGAAAATGAGCACTACTGCACTTCTTAGAATGCAATGATTATGAACACTCTAGTCCAGCATAAGCAATAAATTGATGTTTTAGGCAAAATAATCCAGTTTAAGAAATATGGTTAGCAATCTCAACAAAGGATCTCACTATGCTGCTTCCAACCATAGGATGTCAGTGAATTCATTGCAACAATACTTCAAAGAGGAAGATATTGTCTACCAATTAATTAAAGATATTGACCTAGACAACCAAGAATCTTATCCTTCCAAAAATGGGCAAGAAGAAGCCAATAGTTGTGTTTCTCGTTAACCTTTACATTTTGTAAATTAATATGAATTCTAGGTGTTTTCCTAAGACTCTATACCTGCAAGGAATTTTGAAATACTATAACTGTGGGCATCTATAAAACTTTGTTTTGGCGTATTTGGACTGAACAACTTACTTTGGAAATCATGCAAGCAGACTTTATCTATTCCTTGCTATCTAGCTCTGTACAAACTTTTATAGCATAAATTTCCTCTTGCAGGACGAATTACAAAGCATAGTGACATTTTAAAGCACACCCATATTGTGATCAAAGTGTGCCTCGCAGAAGGGTGTTTATAGTCCTTTGAGCACTGGGAAAAATTTAGCTAGGGCTGACCTTCCTAAGGTGAGATAGGGTAGTTTAAAAATAAGATATGGGAGTAGGACAGAGACACCAAAAGCCTTACAAGTTTGCTGCATATTGAAAAAATTGCACTCTTATAGGTTGTATCTAGGTAGAGAATGGTCCCATGCCTAGTCATAAATGACTCTATATCTGGTGATTATACCACAAAACGACAACACTTCATAGAATCACTAGAAATTAGTACCATTACTAGCCTTTGTTGCTTAAACAATTTCCTATTGCTCATACAATAACCAATTCTTATGGCTATAGTAGAGAGGGTGTTTATCTTCTATAATTATCAACAGAAACCATCAATTTCATAAACAATGCAGCACATGCCAACAAAGCATGCACATTGCTACACTAAGAATGAAGTCATAACTTAATGTGTCCAACTCGATATACTAGGAACAAAGCCTTATTTTGTGCAGTTCAATGGAGCATGTATAAAATTTATACCAGGAACAAAATTACTCTTTGATAGGTCGCAAACAAGGAGGAGCCTACTATCCCAGGGATCAAGTAAACTATCCCACTTGTGGGAGTTTGTGGGTCAACAACATTTCCCTAAGCCTCAGTTTTATCCATGGCTATAAAACCATTAAGTAATTCTGCAGTCTGGTAGCTTCATTACATGGTACAGTCAGTGAACTATCACAACGTGGGCATTGGGATGAGGTTCATTTAGCAAACTACCAATAATGCAACTGCAGAAATTAACTCATAACAATAGTGAAAACATGATGCAAAAGTTAACTCGAGTGTTGGAAAGAAAGCTTGGAGACACTTGAGATGCATAAAGACCAAAATGGATAAGCCTTTATCTCTATCTTAATATAATTCAAGAAAATAATTAGCTTGGAAAATACTAAATAATCTATCATCAAACTTATACCATGCATTAATGTAAGACATCTATCAGTATCAAACCTCACAGAGATGGATAGAGCCTGCAGCAAGCACTGGAGCATAAATAGTACATGCCACCTAATGATCAATGTCAGAAACAATAAATACTGCCAACTGAGCCAACCGTATGATATCTAGTTGTGTTGATGTCCATCTTTGTATGTAATGTAAAATGATAAGCATACTGTCAATGTCATTTAATGAGATAAGAGATTTGTCTAGAGAAGAAACTCAGGCACATACCACTTTCAGCAAATACAAGGTGGGTTAAATCTGGGTGAGGCAAACTATTAAAGTAAATCAGATCATTCTACTGATTAAGACAACACCCTCATTATGATCAACTTAGAAGTTAGAAATAGCTAGCCAGAAATAACCCCTGAAGCAGAAAGAAGAGGCCAAATAGACCTGTGTTGAGCTGTGGAGGGCCTCTGAAGGTCTGCATTAAGGATTACAAGGAGGATTTTAGGCTTGAAAGAGTGCATGGAGGAGATAGAGGCTGCTACAGGAAGTGTTAATGTTACTACTAAAGATATTTTTCAATGCCTTGCAACTAAGAAATTGCCTTCTGATGGCCTTACTTCTCAGATGGGGACCGACAAAGATTTAGAGCCACAAAAAAAATAAAAAAAATAAAACAAACAAACAAACAAACAAACAAAACGATGTCAACATAAAGGGTAAAGAATGCAACTAAATAAAGTGCATTCTAAGCTTACTAAATAAAGTGCATTCAATCTATGGCAATATTTCTACTAAATAAAGTGCATTTAATCTATGACAATATTTCTACTAAATAAAGTGCACTCAATCTACGACAATATTTCCACATGCATTTTGACATATGTCATTGAGTATCATTGCACATTTGTTTAGGAGAGAGCTAACATGTTGCCTTGTTCCTGATGCTCTGCTTGTACTTCACTAAACTCATCCATAAGATCCCGAATACTCAGCTGAATACTATGAACCCTCTAAGCAACTCAATCTCTTCATGCCATAGCCAGATCTTTTTGTGGCTCCTCCTCTCTTCAGGCTACAAGGTCGAAGTAGCTAGAAGGTCTAGGTCCGTTTCATTTAATCTCCCAGCCGGGATGAAAAATCTGGGAGAACTTAATGGACAAGGAAAAAATAATGAAATACTACATTACCTCAGGCTGAGTGCTCTTACTGGAGTAGTGGAACTGGTACCACTTCTAGTTGATACAGAGGTTAGTATACTTGTTTTATCTTTGAATTTCTAATAAATGCTCATTGTCAGACTAATTAGTTGCATAAAGATGTTATGTACTGAAACAATAAGGTTGTTCTGCAATAATTGGGGCTAGCTGAATTGGCTAAAATTCTTCTGTCTGCATTGCATTTGGCTTGTTGATTATGTTTGCATTGCATTCTCGTGCATAGAGAGTGACATACAGATATTTAGCTTACTGATTTTATCTGCATTGCATTCTGGTGAATAGAGAATGGTAGAATGATATTTGTGTTGACAAGGGCATTCTACAACCCAAGTAGATGGATAGCCAACATAATGTGTGTTTCGTTTTATGAGAGTTTGGAATCTGGACAAAATTTGATTTTTGGATAAATAAAAACATTTTAGCTGATTCCTTCCATCCAATCAGGCCAGGGGGCAGCATCCAATCCCCAAGGGGCAACATAACGAGGCTTATGCGCAGTTGGGGGAGTTTACTCTTACAAAGTCCATGACCCGAAGAGAAAGTTTGGTATTTGTGGAGTTGCAATACAAACACAAGAACTGGTGTTAAAAATTTAGACCCCAAACTACGCTAATTATATTATCGTTTGCTCCACTGTACAAGACATACACAATAAATAGTTTCTGTTATTCGCATCTAGTTCGGACTTGCATCATCTAGAGATGGAAGAAGTTGCTTGGTTCCTGCAGGCGACTTTAACAGCCATCTAGTTTGGCCTTGCATCGTCTACAGAAATCGTAAGTAGCATCAACGAAATAGAGAAGAAACCTTGTCCTAGTTTAAATTTCTTTTGTTTAATTCTGTAACAAAACAAGTTTAAAGTTCTTCTGTTTAATTCTGTAGCAAAACAATTATGCTACCGCTGTTAAAATTCATTTTCATAATAATTCAGTCAGAAACCAACTTTGAAGTCTGAATGAAGTTTGAATGCTAACAATATTCCTGGGCTTTACTCAAAACAATTGACCTAAAATTGTTGTAGCATCATATTCCCGGGCTTTATTAAGCTAAAATTGTTGTGGATGCTACAGGGATACAAATTGACTATGGATAATTACAGAGAAAATGAAAAATACCTAACAGAAATCCTTGAAGATCCTTGAAGGGAATGGATGTTTCATCATACTTTCCAAAAAGATGTGGGCTTGCATTCTATTGTTGCATTCTCACTGAAGGACAAGCGCTAAGAACTTGGGCCGAGAACTGAGGCTGAGCAGTCTATGAACTCAGGCCAAGAACTGAGGCTAAGAAGTCTATCTTTATTCATTTTCGAGCATCAGTTCAGCAAAGATCGGAGATTACCCACAACCCACAACATTAGAACAACTAAAACCTGATAGCAATTATAAACATAAGAACAGAAGAGTTGTCATGTAAATAGAAGAATAGAATATTGTATGGCACCTAAGAGTCGTGGCAAGAAGCAGTGGTGGCAGCCCTACATGCAGTTGTGGTGGTTCTATATTATACTATGGTTTTCCATTATACTAAATATATTTTTATTAACATAAAATGCTTGAGATTTAATGTTGGCATGAGTTTGAAGCTAAATTTGCAAATGTGAAGCGAAAATATGATATAACTTATGCGTTCCACCTCTTGCCTCGAGAAGAGGCCAAATAAGAAAATTAAATGAAATATTGTTCAAAAAGTTTGGATATTCGCGATAGGAAGGTTATTCATCATGATAATCAGGTTAAATAAATTCTAAAAAGCTACAAATCGATTACTATAGTCCCATGCCATTTCCAGATGGCAGGGACTAATAAGTAGTAGAGCATTATAACAAATAGCACCAGCAATCACTGACATACATAGGCTTGGTTATGCTGATGTTGATGAAGTGAAGAAAGATGTTAGCAAGTATCCAAGACACCCATTAGTGTTGGTTGTAAAGTCCACACACAGAGGAGAGTAAGGAGCAGCATCAAATGTTGCACAAAAATAGATTCCAGACTTTTCGATTGGTAGAAGGGAATCAATTTATGCATATGTCGTTTGGATGATCCTTCATGAAGGAGCTGAGTTGATAATGGTTTTATTGTTTGTTAAAGCCAAGTTACAAAAATCTAGCTACAAAGTATCTCAGCGACATCTCTTCTCTACCGCGTCACAAATTGAACCATTTTCTAAGTCCTCTAATTATTTGGAGGTTGTATATTCTTCCGCAAGGTTTAGATAGACTCAATGTATGGGTGTCATAGATTTCTTGTTGGTACTTAATTTCGATGCATTGAATTTGCTAAAGCCATGTAAAAGTGAGGTTGATATGTATTGTTGAGAATGAGAGAGATATGTTGTTGTTGTCCATGTAGAGATGTTGTCTAGGTTTGGACTTCTCATGGATGGGTCATATTGTTGAAACAAAATTTGTTGAGGAGTGTTATATGTTGCTGTTTTGTAGCCAGAGTACTTGTTGCATGCTTAGAGGGCTGCTTGGATATGAAATTGTTGCATCATTATTTTCAGGTCAAAGGAGGATGTTGTTGGTACAACTTCTCATGGATGGGTCATATTGTTGAAACAAAATTTTCTGAGAACTGTTATATGTTTCTCTTTTGTATCTAGATATTTGTTGCATGCTTGGAGGCTGCTTGGATATGAAATTGTTGCATCATTATTTTCAGGTCAAGGGAGGATGTTGTTGGTACAAAATTATAGGCCGATGATATAGCAACATTGTATCTCATGAGTATGATATTGCATAAGCATAAAGAGGGTCTTGGGTCCTTATGTATTAAGGAGGAGATTTATACAATTGGTAGTCATTGTCATGACAAATGTGGGCTTGGTTTTCATATTCTTGTAATCCATGATGAAATCATGTAAGGAAATTGTGTCAGTCAGTGTCATGGTGTAAAAAGTATGGTCCATAGAGTCATTGATGTCATTTGATGTCTATAAAGCCCTGTAATTTATCATCAAATATTCTCGTCAAATTTTTTCCCTCTAGTACATGAGATGTAACCTTCAACAAGAAGGATTTCATTGTAGGTTGATGATGATGATGATTCTCAGGGGGAGGATGCCTAGTTACTGATCAGATGTTGCTTCTTTTTGGTGGTCATGATTACTACTATGTATGTTGTCAGTGATGTTGAGAGAGTGTTGTTGCTCATGGTAATATTGTTTTTGATGCTCATGATGCTATTGAGTTGAGTGTTGCTACCCTCGCTATGATTGTTGATGCTTGTGATATGCTGCTATTACTTCTTGTCATGCACTCATAGAGAAGAGGGAATGTTTACTACTTGGAGATGTATTATGGTCAGTTTCGATTATTGTCCATGGGGAGCTATTGATTATTAAGTTATGATGTCATTGATTAGTTTATTCCTTTTCCATTGATGTCAAAGGGGGAGTGTCTACGAAGATCAGTTTCAGAGATAGACATCAGTTGGATGGTTCAGCAGAGGTTGCCATCAATGCCAAAGGGGGAGATTATTGGCATTGATGATGCAATTATTGATGCAATTGTTGGTTGTTGTGATTGATGGTTGGCATTGATGTCAACCTAGGCATGTTTTGTCATATGATTGTGTTATTGGTGGGTTGTTACATATGTATTATTGTTGCAGGTGGTTTAGTTTGTCTTATGTTGGCTTGGCTTATGAAGATGTTATGTATGGTTGATGAGTTTATGTATATAGTTGATGACAGTTGTGCAGATGGTTGAAGTAAACATTACCATGGTACAAGTATTCTTGGCAATGACATTACCTTGGTATTCGTTTGTGTGTGATCCATGTCATCACTTGGTATTGACATTGCAAGTATTGGCATTACCATGGTATAAGCCTATGATATTGGCTTGGAGATTACCATGGTACATGAGTCTGTAGTATTGACATAACCATAGTATTTTCCCATGGTATTGCCCTGGAGATTACCATGGTACAAGGGTCCATGGTATTGCGATAACCATGGTATTTTCCCAAGGTATTGATTGGAGATTGTTGAGGATATTTTGACATATATTCTTATGAGTATTTTGAGTGAGTGCATGGATTGATTAGGTGAGTTGATTGATTGATGGAGTGAGAGTGAGTGTGTTCTACAGTGATATATCTAGCATATTGCACATTTGTAGCAGTGTGGAGTTGTATGCTTTATTAGATACTATTTTAAGATCATAATGGTTATTGGGTTGGTCATGTTGAGTAGGTTTGAGAGCTCAACTTGAAAATGCATGAAATGTGGTTTGCATGGAGGTGTTGAAGGTGTTGGGGCTTCATGACAGGTAATGTGTAAACAAGGCAAAGGCCTTCTAGTAGACAGGTTAATATGGGAAGAAACTTCTCCAGAGTCCAATAGAGTTGGGTGAGGCTTGTTGGTTATGGTGGCTTCCAGCGAATGGATATTCATATAGTCGTGAGAGAAGAGTATTTCCAATTGATGTTGCTAGCATATTGTCTTAGTAGTCGAGTCTTGCAGCTATTGGGTGGTAGATCCTCTATGTAAAAAAAAAATTTCAACATAATAGAAGATTTGAGCAGCAGAGTAGCAGGTAGTTTTTTTCCTTAGAGAGGGTTTACCACTAGAAAATTTATGCCCATTGTTGTGCTTGCTTATGATATTGTTCATGGTATTTTTACATCTTGATTTTCTAATTATGCACATGTTAGCTGATGGGTTATTGATTCTTGGTTGTTTTGATACAAATATTTAAAAAGTTAATTAACCCTCACACTACTAGTTCACCCCCCCCCCCCCCCCCCCCCCCAAGTAGTGAGCTCATTTCTAACAATTTTCTAGGAATTTGATTAAATCATGATTCTATCCCTTAGGCTACAAGGAGAATTAATTCCTAATATGGAAATGTTATTGGAAAGAGCGAGGAAAATGTGTTCAAGATAATACATGTGAGTTTTGAAAGCAATCCAAGTTGAGCATCTCACTAAAACTTGGGCTAGTAGTGAAGCACATTGAAAGTACATGGCCATATTTGAAGGCATTAGTAAATTTTGAATATTGAAAGCATATATGAAACAATCAAGAAAGCTAATATCACATTGGATATGAAAATGGTGTAGGAATTTATAGGGTAAGTTCCTCAGATAGAACACCAAAGGACACTGCTCACAAACAGATCACAGATTAATACACTAGTATTCTTGACGTGGTTAAAACCCTCAAAGAGGGAAACAGTCCATGGCTTGAGCCAATGCAGCCACTTCAGGCAATTTATTTATAAAAGAATGAAAAATTACATAAGCTTCTCTCATGAACGGTTACCCTACAAATGACCCTCCATGCTCTTTAAATAGAGATCATGGACCAATCCGCTGTTAAGCCATGGATCAAGTGTTGGTAATATCGAGGAAAGAATGAACCGTCAGATTACTACATATTGTGATCGTCGGATCGTAAGTTACAAAAGTACATAGTAAAAAAACACACTTTACCTAACTCTACACTAGACCAAGTTATACTTAATTATTTCCTATGTGTCAGAATATCCTAACATCCCTCCTTAAGAACAACTTGGGATAGGATTGAAGGATGTACAAATATGACACAATAGGAGAAGGAAGGAGGCATTAGAGCCTATCACCCCTTAGTGACAACTTCCTAAACTCCAACCATAAATCGAAGTTTATTAAACTCCGCCTCTATGAGAGCCTTTGTAAAAATGTCTGCAACTTGATCATTGGTTGAACAATATTGCACTTCAAGAACATGGTCATGAATGAGATTTTTGATGAAGTGCATGTGTAGTTCAATGTGTTTTCTGCACTAATGTTGGAATGGATCTTTGCGTAGTTGAATGGCGCTTTGATTATCACATAAAAGTGTAGTCGGATGCTGCTGCTGAAAGCCAAACTCTGACAGGATTTGATGAAGCCACAAGGCTTCCGTACTAGCTTCTACAACACCACGATACTCTACTTCTACTGAAGAAAGAGGAATGGCACTTTGTTTCTTGAATGCCCATGTAATAGGTCCAGAACCAAGAGTGAATACATAACCTGCAGTAGACTTCCGATCATCAGGGTCACCAGCCCAATCGGAATTAGTGAAACCAACCAATAGAGGAGATGCTTCTGCACTGTAATTAATCCCAAACTGAACTGTACCTCGAAAATAACGAAGTTTTATTTTAGCTACTTTCCAATGACTTTCATGTGGGTTTTGCATAAACCAAGCAATAAGGGCAACAACAAAGGAAAGATCAGGACGAGTATGGGTCAGATACAAAAGTTTTCCTACAAGCTAACAGTATAAGGTAACATCAACTTCAGGGGAAGTACAAGTGACTGAAAGTTTGGCTCCAAACTGAAAGGGAGAAGGGGTTGGCTTACAATAGTCCATGTGAAAATGGAGTAGAAGATCACAGGCATACTTGGACTGGGAAGGGAAATACCTTCCTTGGATTGCAAGACATGAAGACTAAGAAAATAATGCAAGTGTCCTAAGTCTGTCATTTCAAACTTCTTTTTAAGGCTAGACTTCACATGGTTTATAATGTTGGGATCACTACCAGTAAGGATAAGATCATCAACATAAAGAACAAGAATGATAAGGGATTTGCCCACTTTCTTGGTGTAGACAGTATTGTCAGAATGACACCTAGAAAATCCAGTTTCTAAAAGAAAGCTATCCATTTTGGCATACCAAGCCTGAGGGGCTTGCTTGAGACCATAAAGGGATTTATTAAGCTGACATATAAGGCTGGAGTTTGTTTGTATAAAGCCAGTAGGTTGTTCCATATATATTTCTTCATGCAAGTCCCCATGCAGGAAGGCAAATTTAACATCCATATAATGGACTTCCCATTTGAAAGAGGCAGCAAGGGAAAGAACAAGGCAGATAGAGTTTATTTTGGCAATAGGGGAGAAGGTTTCAGTATAGTCAATGCCTTCAACTTGTGAAAAACCCTTAGAAACAAGATGAGCTTTATGTTTATCAACTTTTCCATCTGGTCCATACTTGGTTCTGTAAACCCATTTGCATCTAACAAGTTTAAATCCATTTGGAAGAGGAACAATATCCCATTTATCATTTTCCAATAATGAATGATATTCTTCATTCATAGTTGTGTCCCACTCTAGATGGCCTAAAGCTTCTGCAAAGGTGTCAGGATCATAATTTGCTGAAGCTTGAGCCAGTAAAGAAGAGGCTCTATCAAACTGAGAATGTGTACATCTTTGATCTGTAGGATCAGTTGCAAGAGCACCTGCTGCATCTCGAGTAGCACAGACCCATTTTGGAAGCTGAGGAGCTGAAGGAGGATCCTGAGAAGGTGGGGCAGGATTTTCATCCTCACTGTCATCATCTGAAGAATAAATATTTTTAGAAATAGAAGGGATAGAGAGAGGTGGCACATTCGCCGAACTAGGCTCGTAGGCTAATATATTTTCATCAAACTTTACATCTCTTCTAATGATAACATTTTTGGACTTAAGTGGAATAAGTATATATCCTTTGAAATCTTCAGAATATCCAACAAAAATACATTTTTCACTCTTAGGTTCTAAGGCTTTATGTTTCTCATCAGGAATATTGGCCCATGCTTCACTTCCAAAAACACGAAAGTGACTTACATCTGGTTTAATTGAGCTTCATGCTTCTTCTGGAGTGATATTCTTTAAAACCTTAGTAGGAGTGCGATTTAGTATGTAATTAGCACAATTAATGGCTTCTTCCCAAAAATTAATACTAAGTCCTTTAGATTGAAGCATACAATTAGCCATTTCCTTTAAGGTGCAATTCTTCCTTTCAACTACACCATTTTGTTTTGAAGTATATGGAACAATATGTTGCATTTGAATTCCACTTTCGGTGCAAAAGTTGATGAATTTTTTGTTAACATATTCTCCGTCATTATCAGATCTTAGCTTAAGAATTTGATGTCCAATTTTTTTTTTCAACAAAGGCCTTAAGGCCAAGAACATGTTAAATACTTCACTTTTGAGTTTTAAGAAGTATACCCAAGTGCGTCTGGAGAAATCATCACTAAAATTTAAGAAATACTTGTAGCCAGAGAATGAAACAACTAGAAGTGGACCACATAAACCACTATGCACAAGTTGTAAAGGGGTTGAGGCGTGCCAAGAGGCAGGTTTTTCAAAACTATCCCAATGATGTTTTCCGAGTACACATCTGGAACAAACACCATCTCTGCAAGATACCATTGGAAGACATGTCACCATATTTTCTTTGCATAGATTTTGAAGGGATCGATAGTTTAAGTGACCAAATCGCTCATGCCAAAGTTTGCTCACTTCATCATTATGAGCAACAAATACCGAGGGAAGATTTGATGACCCAAAGTTGTTAAACTTATACAACTTCATAGAATCATCAGCAATGCCAGTAGCTAAAAAATATCTAGGATCTCTTAGGTCCTTAATTACAACATCATGAGGTGAAAATTCAACGATTTTACCTTCACTTGAATGAGTTATCTGATATATAGATAGAAGGTTGCAGGATAATGTTGGAACACATAATACATCATTAAATTGACTATTGTCTAAATGAATAGTTCCAGTCCCTACAACACTAAGAGATCTATCATCACCAACATATATATTTTTGGTGTTACAATAATTTAAAGAAGAAAAAATGGCTTTGTTTTTTGCCATGTGATAAGAAGCTCCATAATCAATGAGCCACTCATGAAAATAAGAAGAAGATACATTTAGTGCATAACGAGACCGAGATGCTTGACAACCACATGTAGAAAGTGTTATTCCTAAAGATGAAGTTGAAATTGAAGAGTGTTCCAAATGGATGTTATGCTTCTTCATTGTTGCTTCTAAGGATTCCATCTTCTTAAAGCATTTGGATTTTAAGTGGCCATCTCAATTACAAAAGTGGCAATGTCTATTAGTGTTCTTCCCTTTGTTTTTATTTGCCTTATCATTTTGTTGAAATGATTTTTCTTTTAGAGACTGAAATTGCTTAGGACCCTTGCTTGGTATAGGACCATTCTTTTTAGGATATTGCTTCTTAGGATTCTTTGAATTTGGTTGCTTCTGGGCGGCTAAGGCTTTCTTAGAAGAGTTTCCAAGATTAAGAAGACCAAGATATAAGAGATTTTCTTGTTCTCTTATTAAAGAATCACAAAAGGAATCAAAGGAGGGGGACTTGTAGTCTTGCCCTTGAGAAATAAAGGCTTCTTTAATAGAATGGAAGGTGGAAACAAACACAGAGTAGGCTAGTCCCATCTTAGTAAGAATGGAATAGATAAGGCTACCATCTTCTTTCTTAACCTTAACACCTTCCAAGAGAAGTCTAAGGGTCTTGAACTTGGACAAAAAATCTTCAATGGAAGAAAAATTATTGAGGTCCAATGTAAGCAACTCGTTTTCGAGTTGATGGGCGCTAATTTCATTTTTAATTCCAAAAACTTTAGTGAGTTGTTTCATTTCTTCATTAGGAGTATCAAGTTCTGTGATATGGAATCTAAGGTCTAGAGAAATAGACATCCCTATCAACCCATGTGCTTGATCTTGCCTATTTTCGCATTTGCCTGCCTTATCTTCATCTTGAGGTTTGGTTTCTTGGCCTGATGCTATCCTATAAAGACCTTTACTTCTAAGTAAATCCACAATGTAGGACCACCATTGGAAGTAGTTGGTGTTGTCAAGAATAACTTAGCATGGACTTTCCATTTTAACAGAAATTGAAGATGTAAATGTTGAAACTAAGTGTTCCAATGGAAAGATCTTGGAAAATTAGGCTGATTAAAAAAAACGGCTTTCGGATGAAGTTATGGCTTTTTGAAGAAAGGTTGTTGAAGATGCAGACGAAGTGCGTGAATATGCAGAAATTAATGATAATTTTATATTAAAAAAAAAATCCCCTCTTCCCCCCCCACCTTCCAAACTTAATCTAATTAGCTCACTTAAAAAAAAAAAAAATTATGTGACTCACTTTTATAAATAAGTGAAAGTCACTTTTACAATGGTACTTTATGAGCTACCCACTAGATTGTAACTTAAATAAAAGATAAAGAGACTTTAGAATTATAAGTTACTCACTTTTTATAATGGGTGAGAACACTTTTACATAAACTAAATTTAAAACGTAAGTTACATGTGCTTTTTGAAAAAGTAACTCAACAAAAAGAAAGACTTGAAGTCAAGACCTTTATTCTCATAAAATAACTTTGGACCAAGTGGGCTAGTTTAAAAGGTTAGTAATTTTTGGAAAAGAGGAAAGGGGGTTTTTTTTTTTAAGTCACTGAAGCTTTGGGGTGTGTGCTTACTTGAAAAAACTCTTTTTTCCTGCAAAACAAAAAACCACACAACCCAACATGAACATGCAAAAAAAACCAAACTTTATGGCTTGAAGTTAGCTTTCATTCGAAACTAAATATTTTCCTCAATGTTTCTCATTTTCCGAGATTACACTAAGGCGCGGCGGAAAAGAGCATACACATGAGAAAATTCCTTCCTTTCTGTTTCTGATTTGCCCAAATCGCACAGAGTCGCGGCGCAAAGAGCATACACATAAATGAAAGGTATAGATCCGGTAATAAAAAATAGAGAGCTAAATAAACCGAAATAAACAGAGAGATGAATAGTTAAAACTGCCAAAAATACTATATACCTCCAAATCTTAAAAATGACTTAGCTAGGGCTACCAGAAACCTTTTCGCGTGAAACAAAATGGGTTCTCACTAGAACAGATGCTCCTAACACAATAGAGTAGTCCTCGCAGCTCGAAAGCAGTCAGAAATGGTAGATCTAGGAAACAAAATTCAGATGCAGTTGTACTGGCTTCCGATTTGGATCACCAATGGATGCAATCCTCAAATAGCTCTGATACCATGTAGGAATTTACAGGGTAATTTCCTCAGATAGAACACCAAAGTAAACCGCTCACAAACAGATCACAGATCAATACACCAATATTCTTGATGTGGTTAAAACCCTCAAAGAGGGAAGCAGTCCACGACCTGAGCCAATGTAGCCACTTCAGACAATTTATTAATAAAAGAATGAAAATTTACATAAGCTTCTCTCATGAACGGTTACCCTACAAATGACCCTCCATGCTATTTAAATAGAGATCATGGACCAATCGGTTGTTAAGCCACGGATCAAGTGTCGGTAATAGCGAGGAGAGAATGAACCGTCGAATCACTACATATCGTGACTGTCGGATTGTAAATTACAAAAGTACATAGTAAAGAAACACACTTTACCTAACTCTACACTAGACCAACTTATACTTAACTATTTCCTATGTGTCGAAATATCGTAACAAATAGGGTAGCAAACAAACCAAGAAGAAGAGGGACCCAAAATCAAAGGTAAAGAAAGGTTCAACCAAAACACTGAAGGAAAAATATCCCAAGAAGCATTGTAAACATTGTGATGGATACACAAACAAGAATACATGTTAGAAGCTTCATCTAGAGTTACGTCTAAAATGGTACAAGTACAAGAAGCGAGTAATGATAGCTACCAAATTAAAAGGTAGAGAGATAGAAGATGGCAATTATATGGTTGAGAAACTTCCATACATTACATTGCAAGAGCCAAGGACAAGCAAACAAAATAATGCATTGCAAGAGCTTGAGGAACAAGAAGGTAAGTGTTTTTTTTTTTATGCTTGTTCTCATTTCAATCTAAGTTTTCAAGTTTAGTTGATGAAATTTGATTTGAAAACATATAGGCATATGCAACCACATTCCTTGAGTTTGTTACAAAATAATTCTACTATAAGAATCACAAGGTTTTGTAAAGTTAAATTTGACATAATATTGATTTAGATAATGAGGTGGAATGTGATGTAGCACTACTTGATCAGGACGGTTCTCTCTCCCACTCAGTGTTCAGGAAGAAAACGCATACTGAGCAGTATCTTCATGCCAATTCCCATCATTTCCCTGCTCAAAAGTTGGGTGTTCTTAACACCCTCGCTACTCGTGCCCTGAGGATTTCTGATAGGGAGAGCTTCGATAAGGAGAAATCCCATCTCCTTAATGTCTTTGTGGAGAATGGCTATAGTAAGCACCTAGTTCATAAGGCTTTCCTTAAAGCCTCTAAAAACTCGTTAATTAAAAAAGAACCCAAAGAGCGTCGGCTAGGTGTCCATCTCCCCTATGTCCAGGGAACCACGGACAAGATTGATCGAATTCTTAAGAAGTATGATATTGTTGGCATTATGGCACAGGTGTTGTCCTTGATGGCAACCTTCTTTGGTAACAGATCTTAGTTCAGGCACTCAAAAAGTAGAAAAAGACATATACGCAGGTTCATCTAGACGAAGGCGTGTATACACGCGGGTTATACATTACAAAAACGCGTATATGTTGGTGATCATTATTTTGGTCCATGGAAGTTAGATCTTGGAACTTGAACCTATGTTTTGGACCATAGTGTCTCGTCAATTGTGTCGATCCCTAGTTTTGGGCTCATGGTATTGAAATGTTATGGTTTTGGACCATGGTATTGGGGAAGGCCTAGGACTATAAAAGAGGAAGGAGATCTTGTGACAGATTACCATCTGGATTATTATTGAAGATCTGAAAAAGTGCTAGAGCTGGTATATTGGATGGTGATGCAGATCTAGATCTGAAGGAAGAAGGAACTTTAGCGCAAAAGGAAGGATAAGGTCTATTCATGGGTCATAATCTTTAAGCCTAAATGAGAGTATCTCTACATGATTTTGATCTGCTTGATGTGGTGCTTGTCTAATCTATAAGTCTGATAATCTGGGTTAATTAGTGATTGAATATCTGGAAGAGTGTGTTGTCCTTTATAGATCTGTACACAGGTTCAGTGAAGCGAAGGCGCGTATACACGCCGTTTAGGGGAAGTAAAGGCGCGTATACGCAGGTTGTTCCATACGCATATACGTATACACGCAAGTTTCAGACGGTTGAAATTGCGTATATGCTTTAAGTTTTGATCCAGCTGTTTCTGCTTATTGCTCTGTGTTTTGAGTTCTGTTTCTGCTATGTGGTTTCTGGTACAGTGTTCTGTGTACAGCTGTCAGAAAAGTATCTACTTGTTCCAGATCTAGGTGGTGAGAAGGAGATTGGTTAATTCTTGATGATTGTTTGATGTTCATGGATCCAGTTTGAAAATTGATGAAAAGTGGTCCCTGGAAGAAAGAGAAGGTTGTAGCCTTCTGTAGGTCAACACCTATGTACTAGTATCTTGGCTAGTGCAAAAGCTAAAGGGGGTTGTTGCTCCCTTCCAGGAGAAACTGGATAACGAGAGAGAGTT
>APFE031013783.1:0-16631 GCA_000404065.3 Pinus taeda
GTTCTCTAGTCAACTGTCCTTCCCCTCTTTTAAGTTTCAACCTGGTAAGCATCAATACTTGCAAGACAGTTAGAATATCTTTGCACAAAAACAATCAAAAGACAACTACACCAGAGATTGACTTAAATAGCATTTATCTACTTTGCAATTGTATAACAAGAGCATTTTGAAGGCTTCCTGGATCGTTTCAGGCCCTGTCTATAGCTTATTTGACTGCTTTTGATACAAAGAAACAAAAACATAGCTCTGATACCAACTTGATCTGAATTTGAAACTACCTGAAAAAGGTTTGCAAGTTATTCAATTCAGTAGTAAACATGTTTAAAAGATTCCCATGTCTTGCAGTAAAGAAACAAATGAAATTTTCAGCTGTTCATGATCCATTCAAGCATAGCATAATTATTTCCTTTTACTGTTTAACACATTAAAACGAATTTGTTCTGCAAAATAAATCAACCACAGATGTAAAAGAAGTTGATGAAGCAGTTCACCCCTCCTGGGCTACGTCTGCTGGGTCCAAGGCTCCCAAATGGGCCTGTCCTTGTTTTAATTAAATGCTCAAAATGAATTTACAGCTGAATAGAAGTCTCTACAGGTGGAATATACTGTAAAAACGGATTCAGAACACATGAATCCTTCAAGATTGACTGTTGGTTCACCTCCAATGCATACCTCCAACCCGATACAGTTCTCTCAATACTAGGCCCTCGTGGCTCCTAGAACTTCCACGGCTCCAAAACCTATGTAAATGACCTCTGATGGCTGAAAGACCTGTGCCAATGGCTTCAGAACGTCCAAAATACCCAAAATAAAAAAACAATTCGTCCAAAACCGCCTTTCCTAGCCAAAGTTATGGCCATTTAATGATTCCCTCCAGTTTAGCCTAAAAGAACTCCAGCTAACTGTAGTTAGTGTCCAATTAGCTCCGCCAAATCTGGGGCGTCCGCCAAATTTGGCGTCACCGCCAAAAAATCCGCCAACTGAACTGTTACTTAACTGCCCAAAAATTCCGCATGTGACCGCGAATCCCGGCTAGTGGTTTGCCTCGGATTTTGTGCCGGCGGTTAGGGGTTTGGCCCACAGTTCCGGGCGGTGGTCATATGGTATGGGAGGGGCTGGCCCCTTTCCTTTCCCGCCCAATGAGAATTTAAAGTTTTTAAACACATTTCTCCGCCATATGACAAACAACGCCTCCATAGCCTAACGGTAAGGCGGAGGGCTAATGGACTGGAGGTCGAGGGTTCAAGTCCACATTTGACCATCAAAATTTTGAATTGCCCACACATGTTGCTGACGTCATCCTGGGCCACATGGCGGCCTCCGGGCTTGCCATGTGGCAGATTCTGATTGGCCTACCCAAAAGGAATATTCCATGGAATATTCCAAGAAATATTCCGTGGAATATTCTTTTTTTATTTTTTTTTTTAAATTCAAAAATTAAGGGTTATTGGGTGATTTTGTTTTTGACATAACTTTCACATATGGTGACCGTTTTTTGAACCGTTTGCGGCGCTGGAATCAAGAGGACGAGCTCTATTTGGTCGTTCAAGTTCGAGCCAATTCCAAGCACTTTCATTTTTTAGCATTTTACGACACTTAGGACATGAGCCCCTGATCATAGCCTGAGTTAGTCCCTCTGATCCACGATAGCAAGAAAACATTGTTAGAATTGTATGGTGCAAACCCACGAGTTTGATCTAGAGCAGTCATAGAGGCTATGCAACTCATAAGACCAGAAGTTTCTATGGAAAAGAAATATGGAAGCTGGTTGATTCAAGCATAATTGTAGAGATCAAGACCCAAAGGATGCAAATCTGATGGCAAACACAAGTATTTAGAGTCATTTATTGGTGTGAGTTTAATATATAGTGTCAAAAGTTATTATTATTTTATTCAGATGTTTGTTTTTATTGGTTATAAAAAGGATTAATGGTTCTTCAACTGGAAGTCGCGATGTCTGAAACGTCAAGTCTGGAGTGTTAGTAATTTTGGTTATAAAAAAGGGTTGGTGGTTCTTAAACTAGAAGCCCCGGTGTCCGAAACATCAATTCTCATGCAAGGTCAAGTTGTTTGATCAGCTCTTGAACACATTCAGTATCCAAACCTCCATCCTATCAACTGACGGATAGCCGAAAGTGAAATATCCGACAGATGGTGCTTAGTCCATAGGATGGCTCATTACTTGAGGGATCTTATCGCGGAAGCCCCGACAAGCCTATTTTTCAAATTGTTGATCCTGCAAATTTCATCAATGATTGTCAGAGGCGGTTACATTTTAAATGGAGGTCAAGTAACAGCTCGAAGATGTGGTGATGAAAGAGTAGTGTAGTGTTTGTGAGATTCCAGAGTGGATGTGGGTGTTGATGAAGACCAATTAGACATGTATTTATTTATTGTTGAATTATGTTTTCCATGTAAGCGTTAAGTGAGGGCGTTGGAAGTAATTCTTTCATGTCATGCGTAGTTGTCATTAGGAGTTACAAGGAGTCAGTCTAGAAGTTCTTGTTTCCAATGTGTGAGTTGTGATGATGATCTGGTTGTGTCGAAGGCATTAATTTGTGTCTTATATATTTGTACCTGTGATGATCAATAAAAGTATCAAGTGAGATTTGTGTTGTGTGTAACCCTCTCTGCTCTCTCTTTTATTTTTCTAATAGATTTATACATAGGTAAGATTAATCTTGTACATAATCTTGGTACAACCAAAATTTATATGTCATTTTGTAATTGAATTTTCCTTTCAATTTGTGGTCATTTTCTTTCGTGCAGTACAACGCATTTACAATCCTTAAGGAGCTAGTCGTTCATTGCATCTATCAAATTGCCTTAAAACCTTTTCAAATCCTTTAAAAGCGGTCGAATATATCTCATGTAGTGCGTTGAGGTACTCAATTCTGGGTGGAATTTAGTGATAACCTGGTTGGCCATTTAAACCAATATTATTTTTTGAACGTGATGATACCTATTGTCTCACTCGCAACTGACGGTGCAATAAAGGTGTGAAAGGAGTAACTTCTGGTTTTAGTGTAAATTTTGATTTAATTTAAAGGCAATGAAAGGTTGAAGGAGTAAGTTTTGGTTTATTTTGAAGTGCAAAAAGGGATGGCTTAGTGACACATCTTAGTTGGCGCTCGGGTCCTGGGTTCAAGTTCTCTTAGGTGAAAAAAATGTAATTAAAGTGATCAAAAGTGAACAAATGTAAAAAATGAATCGAATAAAAAAAACTAAGATAAATTTTGGGTTCCTTGAAAGTGTGAAAGAAGAAGATTTTGGTTTATTAATTACATTGATATAGTGGGGAAATCTCAAACCCAAATTTTATTTTTATTATAATTTATTCACATTGCAATGATGTGATAGGGTATGTTAGAAAAACTAATAGATATATTAAAATGCATATGACATATAAATAAATTTAAAGAGTGTAGTCTAAAAAACCCACAAATCACCCGGAAAATAATGAAAATTTCGACAAGATTATGACAAAATCCAGCAGAATATTTTGAAAATCTGGGTTACAGCTGTCAAACTTTAGGATTTTGGGTGCCTCGGTGATTCTTGATGGTGTTGAATCCATTTCTACCATTAAAACAAAAACAAAAACAAAAAAACACTTCTAACACTCCAACATTTTGATTTTTTGAAATTTTTTTACCACATCCCGACAACAAAACTGTCGTCCGAGCGAATTTGTTGCTTTGGTAGACAATGTCAATTTAAAGTAAAGAGATATTTATTTATTTTTAGAGTTCATAAGGTATTAATTTTTCAAGGTATTTTAAAAAAATTTAATTACGTCAAAATAAAATAAAATCATTAATAATTATAATAATTATGACTAATAATTAAATTAGTCTAGATTCATCTTATCTATGGATCTGCTAAACGCAAATATCTTGAGATACAAACATATTTTAAAGCAAAAAGATATTTGAACTCTCTCAATGTTTGGTGGATTAAGAATATATATTATCAAAATTTAATTTCCATATATTATACAATATCTTGAGATACAAACATATTTTAAAGCAAAAAGATATTTGAACTCTCTCAATGTTTAGTGGATTAAGAATATATATTATCAAAATTTAATTTCCATATATTATACAAGTTGTTCACGATGCTAAATTTATTTATATATTTAAAATTCAATTTAAGTAATGAAAATTTATAATTTTACAAACAATTATATAACTTAATTTTAGTGATAATTAGAAAACAAAAACAAAAAAACATGTGTCTGTGTGTGTGTGTGTTAATATTAAATGTCAAAGGACAATTGTTTCAATGGAAGTTAGCAGGTTTTTAATCCTACATCTGGATTCTATTCTCCTAAGATATGTTAGCCCATATGGCAAAAATTTGTGCAAGTTGAACATTTGTATTGAGAAAATATATTACAAGCCGAAAAACACATGAACCTTGAATACCTTGAAATTGAGGTGTTTAGTGGCAACTAGTGTGATTTGATCCTAATTTTTGCCCATCTTAATATTTGATCTGACCTTGAGTTTTTCCCAAATTAATCTTTCTAAATTACTAATTCACCAATTACTAATTAAATGTTATTTTTTTATTATTTCACATGAAATGCCCTAATTTTTATAATTAGCTATAAATTTAAATGCAAGTACTTAATTGGATATTTTGTTTAGAGGATGTCGATTGTTGTTGCTCTTAATATGCTCCTGCTACCAAACCAATTGAATCCACTTTGCCTATCTTGAGTCAACCTCTTCAGTTCCCAGATCCAGAGGACTCTGAAATCAAAGTCTTATGGCCACCATGCCCAAAACTCCAAGAACAGAGGCTCAATTTTGCAAATTTCTCAGACCTCAAGCCGATTCCTTAGATTTCACAACTTTCCTTCCCTCCGCCCCCTTGTATTCCTCCTTTCCCCTTCTTATGTAGAATCGTTTCTGCATCCAAATAATGACCCCTTGTGCGAGGTTCCTCCAACGGAGGGATACAGTGATAAGCTTTAGTTTAAGTATGAGCATGCATCTGCCACCACCTGCGTAAATAATTGACAACAAGCTCCTTTTAATAAAACATTCATACCTTGTTTTATTCATTGTCTACATTATAACCCCTCATAACTTTATATGATTCTCCCTTTTGATTGCATTAATATATATAATACTATAAATATAATTATACATATTATAATATATAATATAATGGATTATTTAGCTTGTAAAATTGTATATATAATTTCTTCTTTAGTTTAAATAAATTAAATATATTATCCATGGGTCTTGGAATAGGTGTCATCAGGTGCTCGGTAAGATTCTCCTTTACGTGAAGTCACTGGTTCAATTCCCGCCCTATCAGGGTGAAATTGAACATGATGAAAATTGACCAAGTACAAAAAAAATAAATATATATATATATATATATATAGGCTTGGTAGATCCTTCCATTTTCATTAATAAATAAGCAAGTTACAACCACATAAAACATGTTAGGTGGCCTCAACTTTCCCATCGGGAAACCAAGTTTTTTAGCCACCTAACCACATGATAATCCATCCAGTAACAAAAAATGATAAGTCTTTCTACCCAAGCTATATAAGTTTGTATATCATGTCCATGCCCATACTATATTTGCATGTAAACATATATGACATCAAACTGAAAACTAAAATTTATCCGCATAAGTACTAATCAAAATTGAAAATCAGAAAACATTCTAATCATCCTACTCATAAGAGGCTGATTCGATTGGAGCCAAATCCTTGGCATTAGAACTAGTCAGCTATGTATGTGAGAACAAACAAAGGAAGTGTTTATCCATGTGGCCGAGGTGTCCATCTTTTTTTTTCATTTGGAATTGCAGCTTCTGGAAATCCTATTTATAACTGGGAAAGTCCTGTACAATTGTCTCTATGCTCACTGAAATTTTCTCTATGGTCTTGCCTAGGAGACTTTTCATAATCCAATACAAGTACAAGGTCTACTTGAACTGTGTCACTTGCCCTCGAGTATGCCCAAGGTCCAGCATGAGCATGCGTTAATCCTCCATCTCTATCTCGATCATGTTGGCCTGGAGATTTAGGTCAGCTTCCCATTCCTCAATCAACCTTCTGATCTCCTCACTGGTCCCCTCCCTGCATGTTGTGGTTGCTTCATTAATGAGGTCGACAATCATTTCTCTGCCTCTTCTCTCGCTCGAGGAGTTGGGCTCATCCACTTGCTCAGCCACCCGAGGTCTCTTGCATCGACCCCTAGCCTCATTGTTCTTACCATCGCTACATAGTCCCGAAGCCTAGTAATAAAATTAAAATTGACAAATCCCTTAGCAAGTGAGGGAATGAGCCCAAGAGCCCTTTGCGCCTAGGAGGGCCTATCTCTCTGTGCACATGCCATGGGAGCAAGAAACCAAAATTGACGTAAAACTAAATTTTGTCTCTCCACCACATGCAGGCCCGGCAACCATCTGAAATCCACCACCCCACCCAGGTATGAAATCTCTTGCCCCCTAGGCCCCTTTGCATAACAACCAGAAAGAGAAATATCGAGCCCCTTATGACCAGCTCCCACACCATTATGAAAATTTCCTTTCCCCAGATGACGCACCACCACTACAACGACCTCACGGATGCTTTAACACAGGCCATGGGTGTGAAATCCTGAAAGCTAGCAAGCCACATGCCCATTTGCATAAAAACCGGAAACAAAAATTCCCAGCCCCTCATAACCAATTCCAGCACCATTATAACAATTCCATGCCCTGGGTGACACAACACCTCCTCAACGACCTTGTATATGCTAGGGTGATGCAACACTTTGACTGTGACCTCGCAGACACTTCGACACAAGCCTTGGGTACGAGGTCCTGAAAGTCAGCTAGCCACAAGCCTATTTTCATAACCCCCAGTAACCAGTATTCTGAACCTAGAATTGTCAACCCTAGTATCATCATGACAATTCCCACTCCCTGGTTGACACTTGCTCACAACAACAACCTCACAAACACTTCGACATAGGCCATGCGTGTGTAGTCCCGTAAGCCAACCAGTCAAGTCACCCCTATAATCCACAGTAAAGTAGGCTCCAAAAGAAAAAACGAAACTGACAGGACCCCAACCCCCGACCCCTTGATCTTCGAACCAAGCTAGACAACAACACTCCCCAGGGTTAACTCCCCTACCCCAGACCCCAATTAACCCCAAACAGGAGAGGAGGATCTCATAGCTCATCGACATCGAAGTGATTCTGGTGAGGATAAAATCCTTCTGCAAAACTACCGACACCATACATTTCCCCCGACCCAATTAACCCCCTCTCATCGGCCAATTTCCCCCGTGCAGAACCCAAATACAAAACTAGACACTCAAATGCATGATGGAGGGGGGGAACATATTAAATACCCAATTTCCCTCGCCTGGAGCTAAAAGATCCACCAACACTTCTGGAGACATTGTGCTTCACTGTTCATAGAGTCCCTACGTCGAAATCATTGCATTACCCTCGTTTGGGCAGCCTGCAACCCTCCCACTACACTTACCACCAAACTGAAAACTTAACAAAATACATCTACCACCTTCCACTGCATTGATAACCTTATACATGCAAAGATCCATCGCACCCATTACCTTGAGCATGTGGGGGTGATGGTGGTGTACCTCGACGTACTTATCATTTAACTGCCGATGGGGCCCCCCTCTGGCTCGCACCCCGATCGGGGGAATTAAAATATATTATAATTTCTTTGTTATTATGTATTATATTTCCCCTTCTATTTTATATATTATGTATTATATTCATTTTTTTTGCACCATGTATATTATATTTCCTTTTTATTTTGTATAATATATTGCCTTTCTCTTTATTATATATATATATATATATATATAATATATATATATATATATATATCTATATATATAACACATTAAGTACCTCCCTCAATATATTTAATATTTTTGTGAGTTAGGTATTCACTTAGAGCTTTTAATAATTAATTTGTTTCTCCTTTATTAGACAATTTTCATATAAGTTGATATGTATACTAGCGTAGTGCATGTGATGCATACATATGTAGCTATCATATGTATGTCTCGTATGCATGTTAATATTCCTATTGCCTGTGATTTGAGATGGTCATTACATATAAACCCTCATTCATAACATTTTGCCCCAAATTTACGGTTTGTATAATATATCAGTGATTTCTTTAGTGTTTAGTATAATCATGTAAGCATTGTGTTCCATGATTGAATTCTTGCTCATAATGAAAGGATACTTTTAAAACTTGTTTTGAATATGCATGCCCTTCCCCATCATATTTTCCAAGCTATTATGGAATCATCCTATCCTTCCTAATCTCTTCCAATCCCATCTTATCCGTCCTTATATGTCATGGCATTAGCTATATTGATCTAACCATTCATAAACCTCAAGGATAACAACGACGACTATATCAACCTAATTTCCCAGTAGGCATCTGGAAGTCATCATCACGCATCTAGGGGAGCGTGACTCGCATAGTCCTCCTATGACTCCTTGTTTTGGAGGATAAATGGTGGGCAACACCTCTACCCCTCCCAGTAGGACCAGGGTCAACACCCTATCATGGAATCTCATTGAGCCTCAATTGTTCTTGGAGTTTTTTAATCATGTGATCGGTTTGGTAACGATACTATTTGTAATGCAAACACTTGTCCACATATTATAGCATATGCATCAATATATTCAAAACCAAATGTATTCAAATAATAATTTTTGTGCATTCCAAATATGTTGTTATCTATGATATTGATCTTTGAGTTCACATAATGTATTTGGTTAGTCTAACCCATATATCTATAAGTTAGCTTCACATTAAGTAGTCAAGTGTAGTCATTCTTGATAATTTCGATCTCAACATTCATGTTGATAGGTAAAATAAAAATTATAGATATCACATAAATAATGTAATTCATTATTTAATATTAGTATCCATGTACCAGCAATCTTAAGCATATAACATACTTTCTTTTGGTATCCATGTACCAACAAAGTTAATCAAATAACGCACTTCATATTGGTATCCATGTAATAACAATGTTAAGCAAATAATTTGAAATCATTCTTACGTGTAACCCTTCATATTTATAGAACAATTCAAAATTATAGTCTCAAGTATCCAACCAAAATAAAGTAAAGATATATAAAATAAGGTTTTAAGTGCATCAAAATCAACACAAGTTGGGTTATTTTCGGCATATGGTCTGTGTATCTTCCCAAGTAATTGATCTAAGACTATATGTGTCCTATTGGACCTTAACTTGGTCTACTAGGTGGTTCCTAAGCTATCCAACCCTATGTTCTATTATACGTAATGGTTTGACCAAATGGTTCCCTCATCCGATACATGGAATTCCTTCTATTGAAGGTTATGTGATTTGTCAGTTATATAATGTCTTAGTACATATACATGAAAAACATTATGACTTTTATGCAAGTATGGTGGCAGTGCAAGACGATAGGGGACAAGTCCAACTTTTTCTAGAACTTTAAATAGCCCAATAAACTGGGGCAACAACTTTATTCCTTTTCCAAACCAGATGGTGCTTTTGTTTGGTTTGATGCAGATAAAAACTTTATCCCCTACTTCATAACTCTTATTTTCCCTATGAGCATCAACATAACTTTTTTATCTATCTTGTGCCTCCTTTAATCGTTGTCTAATTTGTGTTACGTTTTCTTCCATCTCTTGAATTAATTATGGCCCTACAATCATCGGGTCCTCTAACTTGTCCCAACTTAGCGGTGTTCTGCAAGGTCTTCCATATAATGCTTCAAATGGATGCATTCCAATTGAACTGTGGTAATTGTTATTGTATGCAAATTCAACCAAGGGAAAGTACTTTTCCCAATGTGTTTGTTGATTCATAATGTACATCCTCAATATATCTTCTATTCTTTGGTTCACACTTTCGGTTTTTCCATCAATCTCAGGATGATAAGTTGTACTTAAATTTAGTTGAGTTCCTAAACCCAACTGCATACAATTTCAAAATATTGAAGTGAATCGTGTATCCCTATCTAATACGATCTTCTTAGGAAATCCATGAAATCTAATGATTTCATTTATAAATACTCGAGCTACAACAACAACCTGATAAATCTCTTACATGAATAAATTGGGTGCTTTTTGTTAGCTTATCCACCACAACCAGAATAGTATTGTGCCTTAGTGGGGTAACAGGTAGCCCAACAATAAAATCCACAGAAATCACCTCCCATTTGGTCATAGGAATGTCGTGACGTTGTAGGAGACCCACCGGTGATGATGGTCAACCTTAATTTTTTGACATTCAAGACATTTTGCAACGAATTGGACAATATTGTGCTTCATGTTTGCACAAAAGAAGAGTTTCTTTGTATCAGCATACATTTTCTTTACACTAAGATGTGCACAATAAAGTTTTTTGTGGGCTTCCTTAAGGATGGTGTTTCAGATATCTCCACTATTAGGAATATACATTCTACCATGGAATCATAACAATCTATCATCCTCTAGTTCACATCCCTCAAACTTAGGTTCTTTTGGACCTTTACTATCAAGCCTGGGTCTTACTTTTAAATATCAATTATCTTCCACAAGATGTTCTAGCACTCACTCTCTCAAGTCTACCTTGATGGGTATAAGGGAAAATATTCTTAGTATTCTACTTAGAGCATCTACCACTACATTCTCTTTCCCTTTAATGTATGAAATTCCAAATTCATACTCACTTAAGGACTCACTCCATTTTCTTTGCTTAGCATTCAATTCCCTTTGGGTAAACAAGTATTGAAAACTTTGGTGGTTGCTTTTGAGCACAAAGCTTCTTCCTACCAAGTAGTGTCTCCATATTTTTAATGTTAGTACTACAACGATCAACTCTAAATCGTGTGTGGCGTAGAGTTCTTCATAGGGTTTTAACTTCCTGGAGGCATATCTATTACTCCTATATCTTGCATTAATATTGCACATAATCTTTGTAGTGTACCTAGGGGGGATAATATGGGTTACAAAGGGAGTTACCCAAGGGAATAATGTAATAATGGGATGGGCCATAGTAATAAATAAGGTGGTTAACCCGTATCATGTAAGGGACCACAAGTAGTTAGTAATAATGTAATACGCCCATGGTAATGACCCATAGTATTGTATGTATGAGGCCTATATAGAGGCTAGAGACTCCACATTGAGGGATGTCAAGGAATATTGTATGAATATGTATATGGCTTATAGAGTGTTCTCTTTCCTTAAGGAGTGAATGTATGGTATTGCCCTACCTTAAGGGTTTTATCAATAAAGAAGCATTTCTATCTTATTGTTTCTGGGTATATTTCTATTATCATATATTCCTGGGTTAGATCTATAATAAGTGGTATCAGAGCACTTTCTTGGGCAAAATTCAAAAAACAAAAAAAACAAAAAAAATCATAATAATAATAATAATAATATAATTTTTGTAGACATTTTTTTTGGGGCAACAAGTTGGCGGAGCAGATCTATATGTTTTAGGTCAAAATCTGCAAAATCTAATTGCAGATCTGGATTCTTTGTGAAAAAATACCCGATTTCAAAAAAAAATCAGCCTAATCGGAGTTTGGATGAAGGAGATATCACTGATCTAAAAATTAGTGGTGATGCAGATATTTTTTTGGGGCAGCGAGTTTGCGGTGCAAATCTATACGTTTTGGGGAAAAATCTACAAAATCTAATTGCAGATCTAGATTCTTTGTGAAAAAGTACCCGATTTCAAAAAAAAAAACAGTCGAATCGAAGTCCGGATGAAGGAGATATTACTGATCTAAAAATTAGTGGTGTTACAGACATTTTTTTGGGGCAGCCAGTTTGCGGCGCAGATATGTACGTTTTGGGGCAAAATCTGTAAAATCTAATTGCAGATCTGGATTCTTTGTGAAAAATACCCGATTTCAAAAAAAATCAGTCGAATTGGAGTCCGGATGAGGGAGATATCGATGATTTAAAATCAACTCTTTTTTCAAAATTTTTGGTGACGGCAGGAGAGTTGCAGTGCGGATCTGAAATTCCAGTGCCTAGATCAGGATTTCTTTCACAAGGAAAGATGCAGAATGGTCATTCCATTTCTGAAAACAGGTCATAATAGGGATTTTGAACAATATTGACTAAACTGTGGCCACTTTAAATTTTCGCCAAGTAAGTGATTTTTTTGTGCCGTCTAGCAAGATGTTTTTTACAGGAAAAGATAATGGCCCTACTATTGAAGAATTCATAAAACAAAAAAATTCAGTATGGGCAAAAAATTGGAAGGATTCAATGTGGCTTGGTTTCAAATGAGGCTACCAAATGGTATTTCTCACTTGACAACAAGCAGTTGACTAAACTTTCAGATGCAGAATTTGAAAGAGTCATTTTAGACAAATGGGCTCATGCTAGAAAAAAGGAGAATGACCAACATAAGGGGTTATTTTCTACTGGTGTCTCCTTATTGCAGGTTCACAGATTGATTTAGAAGGAGAAGATCGTTGTGTCTATAAATCCTAATTGCAAGCATAATTTTATCAATGTTAGTTTGGCAAAAAGATTGCAAGTTCTAGCAAAACACATTGAAACACACAAGTGGATGATGAGGATATTCAAGTGTATAAGGATTTGAAGATTTATATCGATAAGTATGTGTTGCATGGTGATTTTTATACTTCAGAGATGGATAATATGGATGTTGTTTTGGGATATCCTTGGATGGAATCCGTGGGTACTATCAATATTAATGTGCAGAAGAAATTCCTGAAGCTCTGGTATAAAAAGAAGAAAATTATATTACTGGATATTTCCATCAATAAATAGGTAGAATCCACGGAGGTTGAAGCAAAGATGTTCCAGGGACTAACATATTAGATGATGATCCTTTGATGATTGACAATCAAACACAGAGAGGCTGAAGCAGAAAAAGTTACAGGTGTTGATACATCGGATGAGGGCTCAATGGTTGAAGAATATTGGAAGATAAGACACCATAGCAAGGTGAATTAAAGAAAAAGACACCATGAGTTAAAAATTCAACATATCACCCGGATGTGGGTGGTTTGACAGATATTAATGCGGATTAATACCGTTGCAGGCATCTGGTACAGTAGGTGGCAATAGTGCGCACCTCCCCAGGCCATTACGCGGATGTATGAGACGGATATTATCTGCAGGAGGATCGCTCCTCATGTGAATTTAATTTTGCAGAGAGCTTGATAAATCTCTCCTGGTTTGGCTTTGATGGCGGATTCGGCTCCTCTGGTTGATTTATACCCCTGGCCTCCTCCCATGCTCGCTGCTCGAGTCTCTCAGCCCTGTTCTGGTTCGATGGTTAAGTTGCAGGTCTGGTCTCTCGGCCATTGTAGGCAACCTTACCTAAGCTCCATTGCAGGCAAGTGCTACATTCCTAGTTCTTCTGCTCCCTCAGACTATCTGGTCCCTGTGTCAATGGTTCGTCGTCGAGGCAGCTGCCACCGTGGTGGTGGTCGTGGAGGGCGAGGGCGCGCTCAGCCTGCTTCTCCGCCCATCATTCCTCTGGCTTCAGCTTCTACCGCCTCTGCAACTAGCAGACCTACCCCTTATAGCTTCTTTCATACCACCCACTTCACGTTCCATAGTCGATTGAACCAGCCTGTTCTGTCTGCTAGCATCACAGTCATTTTTTCAGAAGAGGAAGCCAGGCCCACTGCTGGATCGAACACCCCTTCAACTGATTCTCCAGGAGGCAGCGCGCAGTAGCGGATTGATGTGGGCTTCGATTTCCATGGCGGAAATACGCAGGCAAAAGGATTTGAGGACGATATCCCCATGCCTCCTGCTGGTTCTCAGCAGAACACCCCTGCTCCTGATCAACAGCCGGATGGCTC
Source organism: Pinus taeda (assembly GCA_000404065.3). Lineage (NCBI taxonomy): Eukaryota > Viridiplantae > Streptophyta > Pinopsida > Pinales > Pinaceae > Pinus > Pinus taeda. The sequence continues at coordinate 13,860 of APFE031013783.1, forward strand.
AGACAACTCGCAACACTTGGCAATTTCTCCAGTTGGTAACGCTTCGGCTCACAGGGCGAACGCGGACAACATGTGGATGGGGGATCCTTGCCCAATTGTAGAGGAGGATCCGGAAATCTGTTGGTCCCAGATGCATAGCAAACAAATAAACACACAGCAGAATAAATCTAGCACATAAAAGACAAGAGTTTAACGTGGTTCACCCAACCAATCTGGGCTACGTCCACACAACATAGGCATCAGCAATTTATTAATTAAACAGGAGATTACATCAAGAAATCCTCACAAAAACCTCTCACTCTCTTAGCCAACATCTGAATGATTGCCTGTTATATAGCATAGAGAATCTAACAGCCTCATTAACTCCATCACATAAAATATAGGAGGCATTAATCACCTCCCAACAACCTGGAGCTAATCTAGGAACTGAATTCTATTGTTGTCACCTTCAGAGATTTTTGTCTATTTGATTCCAAACAGAAAATCTCAACAATCTCCACCTCGACAACAATTAGCCTGATGCCCTGTTATTATTATTTTATCTTTTCTGCAAGCCAAGAGAAGCCAAACACCAGCGGAGATTCTCCAACAAAACTGGTTTCATGAACATGTCTGCACATTTTTCCTTTGTATGCACCTTTTCAAGAGAGACTCCCCTTTCAGTGATAACCTGTCTTACAAAATGGTACTTAATTGGAATATGCTTTGATTTACTATGATAGGCCGGATTCTTAGCCAAATGTATTGCACTTTGACTATCACAAAGTAACCTAATGTTGTCCTGTAACCTACCAAACTCACCAAGCAAACCTTTCAACCAAACCGCCTCTTTGCAAGCATGAGAAGCAGCAATGTATTCTGCTTCAGTAGTGGACAAAGCGACAATGTTCTGTAGCTTTGACATCCAGCTAATAGCTCCACCTGCAAGAGTAAAGATGTACCCTGAGGTTGACCTTCTCTTATCCAAGTCACCTGCAAAATCGGAATCAACATATCCGCAAACAAATTAACTACTCTTATTGTAAGAAATACAATAACTACTTGTGCCTCTCAAGTACCGAAGCACCCATTTCACTGCTGACCAGTGTTCTTTACCCGGATTTGCCATGTACCTGCTGACAACCCCAACTACATGAGAAATATCTGGTCGTGTACATACCATCGCATACATTAAACATCCTACTATATTAGCATAAGGAATTCGAGACATGTAATCCTTTTCTTCATCGGTATTAGGACATAAACTCGAAGAAAGCTTAAAATGGGAAGCTAAAGGGATCGACACAGGCTTCACATTGTTCATACCAAACCTCAAAAGTATTTTCTCAACATACTTCTGTTGTGATAGCCACAGCTTACCATTGCCCCTGTCTCTGAAAATCTCCATGCCCAAATCCTGTCTTGCGGCTCCTAGATCTTTCATATCAAACGTCCTTGCCATCTGAGTCTTCAACCTGCTGATTTCTTCAATGCTTTTGCTTGCTAAAAGCATATCATCAACATATAACACTAAAATAATGAACATGCCATTATTCAACTGTTTGAAATAAACACAATGATCATATTCACTTCTAACATATTTCTGACTTAACATGAAAGAATCAAACTTCTTATACCACTGCCGAGGCGACTGCTTCAGGCCATATAATGACTTCTTGAGCCTGCAGACAAATTTTTCATTGCGATACTGAACAAACCCTTCCGGTTGTTCCATATATATTTCCTCATCTAAGTCACCATGTAGAAATGCAGTCTTAACATCTAATTGCTGCAACTCTAAATCAAGCAAAGCCACTAATGTTAACACTATTCTAATTGAAACAATTTTAACCACTGGTGAAAAAATCTCATAAAAGTCAATACCAACTTTCTAAGAAAACCCTTTTGCAACCAGTCGCGCTTTGTACTTGTCTTCCGTATCATTCACACCCTGTTTCAACTTGAAAACCCATTTACACCCCACATTTTTCTTGCCTTTCGGAAGCTCAACCAGATCCCATGTGCCATTCTTACTCAAGGCCATCATTTCGTCCTTCATGGCTGCTTTCCACTTGTCACTTTTCGAACCTTCTATCGCTTCTTGATAGCACAGTGGTTCATCGTCATTAGCAGTAAATGCAACTGAAGTAACATAATCATCATACCTTCTCGGTGGCCGTTTGATTCTTGTTGACCTCCTTAAGGATGTTTCTGGCGCTTCCTCGATTGGCTGACTACCCTCTGTAGGAACTTCTTGCCGATCAGTATCTGAGACCTGTTCATGATCTAAACCTGAACCCTGTTCATATTCTGGTTCTGAAACCTATTCATGACTAGTATCTGAACTATGGTCATCATGACTATCGTTAGAAATGCTATCAAACTGAATGTGCTGAAAGTCAGATATATCATCCTGTTTCAATCGACTATCTACATCTAACTGTACAAGAGAGGATTCATTAAACTTTACATCTCTGTTGATGATGATTTTGCGGGTAGTAGGATCCCACAATCTATATCCCTTTGTTCCAACACCATACCCAACAAAGATATACCGTTTAGACTTTGGATCTAATTTAGTTCGCTGATGTTTAGGCACTAGAGCATATGCATCACAACCAAACACTCTGAGTTTAGAATAGTCACAAGGGTGTCCTTTCCATACCTCTTGCGGAATCTTGCAGTCTATGGCCGTCGATTGAGATCGATTTATCACATAACAAGCTGTTGCCACTGCTTCTGTCGACAACTCCTTTTGCAACTCGGCGTTACTCAGCATACTCCTTGCTCTCT
>APFE031013802.1:0-18199 GCA_000404065.3 Pinus taeda
AAAAATTGGTTAACGAAAGATACCAAGTAGTACTTCGAGGAGGACTGTAAAATATAGACTCACGCTCTCTTAGATCAAGAGAAGGTAGATCTTCTTCAGAATAAGAAGCACCTAGATCTTCTTCTGGAGCAAGCTCTTCAATAGCAATCAAACCAGAAGGAAGATTTTCGGTCATGACTCTTTCTACCCTAGGTGAACTAGGAACACTAGAAGACGGAGTAACAGGTTCGGATATTTGAGGTTCTTCACCTATAACACCGGCAGATGCAACACTACCAGTAAGCTCGGAAACCCCAACAGCTTCAGGATCGTAGCCTGTTTCTAGATTTTGGTAATCTGGGTGGACTACCAATGAAGACTCTCCTTCTTCAGGTGGACTTACTCTACTGCTGCCAGGATTAGTTACAAGGATTTTCAATCCTTCGTAATGAGACGGGACCTCTTCAGGAGGATCACCCCGCAATCTACGGGATCGCCTCAACAAATCGGCCACGGTAACAACTTCAGGAGACTCGCCCCGAAGTCTACGGGAGCATCTCGGTGATTCAGCCACAACTAAAAGCTTTTAACTACTACACACGAAAACAAAATAAAATCTCAAGAAAACCACCTAAAGTCGCTAAGGAACCAATGAATTTTGAAACATAGGCCTAAAGAATCTAGGGCGTCAAACCAAACACAAACAGTAAGCTTCCGACCAAAAACACTAGTTGGTGATGAAATCCAACCTCGTAGGATTCAATACAGAAATAGCGGGTGGAACAGTTACCCCAGCAACCTGCTTAATGAATAGACTCGACCAAGTTCCTCCACTTTAACCGTCTCGAGTGAAGTGAACCCCCCAGAAAATCCAAGTGAGTCTAGCCGACGTCTGCTCTAGGTACAGTGGGATCTTCCCTCCACCGTCACCTTGGGTAGAATCCTAAGATAATGGTCAATAAGGTCACCAACACAACAAATACACCTGGGGGAACAGTCTACACTCCGACAGCACGCAAGGGCAGAGTAACAAGCTCAATCCCCTTACCGGCTCCTTGACAATGGTCAATCCAAGGTTTACCGATAAGTGATCCCCTGGCTCCTCAACAATAATCTGAGGTTTACCATTTGTAATATGTGCGTGTCTGGGCGTCGTTCCCGACGAGGGAGGATTGATCCCCTCACTGGTTCGGACACGAGCTCGTGCTTCTCCTTTAAGAGGAGCTTTCCCAGAGTATAAATGCAACAGTTGGATTTATCCTATCACAAGATAAGCTACTTTTTTGGTTTTGCTGTCTTGGAGAGTTAATTACTCACGTACTCCAAGACACTAGCCTGATCTATATTGGTGCTTCAGAGCCCTAGTAAAAGAAAAATTTCTAAGTTGATTTTACTTTAAGCGTTGATTTTATGGCTTTTCTTTAAGACAAAAGGTAGTGGAGATGAAACTGATGGTTTGTAGACTCGACTCAAATCCACTAAAAACATGCACCTAGGATGATTTACACTACTTTTTCTTTTTCAATGAATTCCCTAGCTAAGAGAGTTGGAAGATGCAAACTTGATAAAATCAACTTTCTTAACAGAAAAACAAAGAAACAATCTCTTTATCTTTTCCAAGCATACAACACATGACCACTCATTACTTGCACGAAAATTCCTTTCTTCTTTCAAAATACTTCAAATGCTACTTAAAACAAACTTTGCAAAGGAGATGTTTTTGTATTTTTCCTATTTAACAAAGCATATAAAACTATTTTAACAAAAGCAATTTCATTTGTAAAGATCTATGAAAAAACTCACTCAAAAGCAAATCAAAAGGCAATTTACCTAAAAGCAAATCTAAAGAGGCAAAAGCCTACTAAGATGATCCCGGGATGTTTTACTTGACAACAATCAAACCAAGGACCAGTTCATGCAGAACCATAAAACCAGTCAAAAACAAAAATCAAACTCTTTTGTTCTTTTCTTAAGAATGAATTCACAACTTCAATCAACAAGCTTCTTCAAAATTCCACAAAGAGACAACACAAAGGTAGGTTGCTCACACAGGTAGACTTTATGACAGGTCTGACTTCTAAGAAGACTGACAAAACCAGAGAGATCCAAGGTTTCACAACTTCTAAAGTCAAAGTCACTACAGGACCAATGCAAAAATCAAACCCTAGGGCTAGAACTTCTATGAATTTCACTAAAACTCTTGACGCTAACGAAACAAGTTCAGGTGAAGATCTCTGACAGATAACCAGTGGATCTGGGCAGTAAAAACTAATGAAAGACAAAATCTAAGAGAAAAAATGGAAAAAATGGAAATTTCTCAATTTTTGACAGGGTACGCAGGCAGCCTGTTTGCACAGGTGCGTGCACGCTCTGTGGACAAAGCTGCAGTTCATATAGGTACGCACTGTGCTCAACTCAGAGGGTGCGTACTACTGAAAATCAAGAAAAACTAAAATATAACTTAACTCTAAGCTAGCCCACCCAAATACACAGTCAAACAGCCAAAAACCAAAAAAGAAATGACTCTTTTCAGATCAAAGTGTCATACAAAGGAAAAATCATTCACATTAATGGAGTCCCCAGCGGAGTCGCCAATTTGTCATGCGGAAAGAGTTAATCTTGCGGACAAAACCAACCTCCCTAGAAGCCTAAGACTTTCTAGTGACAAACAAGACAATTAAGAGCGATCCTTCTCTAAACATGCATTTAACATACAAGAAATCAAGTGTTTAGATCCTACCTGTAGTCCAACGCTGTTGTAGTAGTCCAGCCTCGTCGATCCGGATGATCTCCTCCTTCACCTCGAAACCTGCATTCACTAACAATCAAACGATTACATAGCACCTGAATATCCCATAAAATAAAAATATTCAACATATAGACCAAGGAGTATATGAAACAACTCATTAATAACAAATTGTTGAGAAGAATGGACTTATTTGTATTAATAGGAAACAAAAGAAACCATTACAACCTGAGCCTTGGTGTTGTGAAAGTTCCTCCCATCGTCCAACAAGAGTTTTTCTTTACTTTGATATGCACACCCACTTCCAAATGAAACAAGAAAGGATGGTAATCTCTGCTCACAAGCTTCTACAAGGAAGACCTAATTCCAGTAGCATCTACCCTTTGGAATCTTCTGCTTTCAACCTCCCCTCCTCTGGCCCAATGCCTGTATTTATAGTGTTCTAGAGGAATTTAATCAGGTCCAACATCAATGGGATACTCCCTCTTTTGAATGGGGTAGCTCCTCTCTTGATGGGATAAGTTCCTCTTTCATAGGGATGCATGAACCATCTGGAGGCGCTCAATACACGTCAAACAATCTTCTAGAATTCTCTAGAAATGACCACAAGCAACTTTTTTAAGATGAAACTCGCGCCTTTTGACCTTTATAGGAGTACGCACCCACCCCTTTACATACAGAGCATTCAAGGATGCAGGTATTGTGAACTTGGGATGCGTACACGCAGGTAAGGTAGAGAGAAACTGCGTACCCAGAGATAAACATGTTTTTAATGACTTTCTCTCTTTCTTGAAGTTTGACATGGAGAGCAGAGGTATGAGGCTTGCCAAGGAGGATAGTATGACTGTTGATGAAGCCATACTAACTGCAAATAGTCATGGTGACAAATTTTAGTGTAACACCCTGGTAGTGTTTTTGATTTGAGGTATCCTTAATGGCCATACTTTTAGGGACGAACACATGGTAACTGGGGCGGGATGCCCTAGTACCTAACATAGATGAACCTACTCTGTCTTCGGTTTTTGGGAGGGTGCTCGCCTTCATGAGAGTACTTGTCCCCTTAATCTAAGGTTCGAGCAAAGTTCAAGGGTAATCATAACTGTACATTTGACCAGCTCTCTCTATTATTCATTGAGATACTAGGTTTCATCTCCACTGATCGATTCTTATCAGACAAGGTCACTTCCCTCTGCTTGTTGATTGATTTCCTTAGTGTATTTTTTATTTTTTAGGTGCCAGAGTGTTATCACTAAGACTTTAATAAACATCACTGTAAAATTTACTATAAAAATTATTGGCCACCATGGCTAAATTCGACCCTCGTCGTCAATCTAGATGATTGTTAAGACTTCCTCCACTCACTATGGAGGATCCACCAAGCTCCAGTGAACCGGATTCCCCGTCTTCGAGAAATCAGTCTCCAAGATCTAACACTAAATCAGTTTGGACATCCCACGATTCAAGCTTACAGGAGGATTTATTCCTCCATAAAATCCTCTGATCACGAATCCGTAGGGGCCACTCTTGGTTCCCATTGCATTTGTACCTCCTTTGTCTTCAATTAGAACATTTCCACCCATATTGTCGACAACTAACGGGTCATGGGATTTTGTGGACACTTTTGGTCCACCACCACCTCCCCAGTCGACAGTGAGTACCACACCTCTGATGGCGAACCCGCTATCCCATCTATCCTAGGTTCAAACCCTATCGTGACATCCTCCACAAGTGGATCCTAGTACATTCTGGGTTTCACCCCTTTTGTGTCAACCCTTGGACCTTCGACAAGTGCTACATATAACGCTCCTTATAATGCTCAACATATCACAGTTAGCATAGGTCCCTTCAACCAACAATATGATTGGCATCCATTGTATAGTTCTAACCCCTAGATTCAGGTATCTGGGGGCACTGTTCCCAATATGCATATATCAGTCGAGAGTGTCACAGTTCCCCCTCCATTTTCAGGTATGCATGGTTAGTCATTGATTGACATGAACCCTCCTTATGTCAGTCAAGGACCTATGGTTAGCTATGTGGCGAGTGGGAACCCTCAACCAGGTCCTAATCAATCCATAGGGGCACCCTACTAACAACCTCAAATGAGTCAAGGGGGCACTGCTTATCCTGGGGCCACTTCTATCCCCTAGCCTAAAAATATCTATGGAAAACCATATTACAATACCATACCCCAAGGCACTTACTATACCATGCAACCTGTGTATAATATTGGAAACAACAAGATGGGAGGACCGCAAGGATCCTCAAGTCATATGTCCTCGCCTTGTTCCGATTCGGGGGCATCAAACACTTTGCCTTTCTTAGCAACGTTTGATATCCCCAACTTGTACAAACTTAAAAATGATCCCATCTATCATAACTCACTTTGGTTGCCAATCCTGCATAAAATAACGACAGACATCCTGAAGTTTGAGGGGAAACAAGGGAGGATCCGGGTACACACATCACCACCTATCATTTATGGTGTGTTTCTAACTCCATGGTGGGTGATAGTATCTAGCTACATCTCTTTCCTTGCACCCTTACTGGCAATGCAACCAAGTGGTACATTGAGTTACCATGCACATGAGTCAATACCATTGGCACTTTAGCGATGGAATTCTTAAAGCACTTCCAGCTACCCATCCGCTATGAAACTGGGACGGAACTCCTCACTTCATTACGTCAGGATACCTCCACCCACAGCTTTGATCATACACATGAATGGAGACATAGGCGAAGGTATGGAGACGTAGGCAAAGGTTAGTCAAAGCTCCCCTTCTAGAATATCTATTAGTGGATTGGTTTTGCGAGTCTCTACTCCCCCAAATCACAAAGGATGTTGCCTTAGGTGGTGTGGTCACAGAAGACCAATCCATTTTTCGTACCCAACACTTAGGTCTGATATATTCGTAGTCTGGCACTCTATACAACATCATTCCCAATGCCCCTCACAACTCCAATGCTCCTGCTACTCAACAACATGGAGCGCACGCCGATGGGATTATCGGTGCAACCTTAGGGGCTACTATTAAACAACTCAGCGGTCACATTGCCTAGATGTCAGTTAACCCCTCTACCAAATCAACTTCTCTTCATACCACCATGGTAAACTCTGTGTAGTCTACACAAAAACCTGATGGTAAGAACGAGAAAAATAAGAAAAAAACCGCTCCTTCTGAAGAGCAGTCAACAAAGTAGCACAACCCAAAGCAGAAGGTTGTTGCACCCTATGACGATGGAAAGGATAAACCTGCTAGATTCCCTTGCAAAATATGTGCTGAAGACCACATGACCTATCGTTGTCTGCGTCTTCATGAATGCACATATTTCATTGCTAAAAAGGACACTAGAAGGACCCTTGTTGTCCTGAATAATCCTTTCCCTGCTTAGCAGCAGCACCACCTTATTGCAAACCAACCCAAACCCCTGCAAGGGGGCAATGGCAGTTCGCAACATCCTTCAACTAGTGAAGGACCATCTACTGTTTACACCTTTGAAACAATAGATCTACAAACCAGAGCCAAATCTTATGGAGCTCTAGTCGCTCATGCAGAGGAACCCTCCTCAAGTCAAAACCTTGCCGCCTAACGATCTTCATATCAAAAGGTTGGTTGCTAAATATTGTGATTCACCCTTCCAAAGGGGCACTTCGTCGCACAATGCACAATACATTTGCACATGCCACCCAAAACTATAGTATTGTAGAAGATTTGGCGCAAGTGCCATCAGCTATGTCGGCGCTCGAAGTATTACAAACCTGTCCAACAAAAAGGAAAGATTGCTTTTGACTATTGGTGGTATCAACCCTCAGGATTCCATGGTTGCAATTTTCAACATGGAAAAATGTAAACCTCCCCTTTCACACCAGCTTGCATTTCAGGTGCAAATATTTTCGAAAGGAAAAGGAATACATAGAACTGTCATTGGCGAAGGTGATTCAACCTATGTAATGTTGGCTTCATGTTGGCTCGCTTTGGGTTCTCCAAACCTATCCCCGCCGTCAAATTCCCTTAAATCTTTCAATGGCCACACTTTCATCCCAAAAGGTTACCTAGCTAGCTACCACATCACCTTCAATGGGAAAACGGTAATGGTAGACATCGAAGTTGTAGATAGAAAGCTCGACTATAATCTATTGTTGGGTCACAGTTGGACTTATGCCATGATTTCCATTGTGTCTACTATATTTCACATCATCCTATTTCCATTAGATGGAAAGATAGTCAAAGTGGACCAACTGTCCTTTTGCACCCTTGATTATTCCTCATTACTTAGTGACTTTGTACCCTTAGTGAGTGGTGTATCTGACTCTTACTTCAGTATCGGTACCGGTCTATTGAAGGGCTCTTCCCTAATGGGTTGTTTCCCTCTTTTGCCTCCAGCGGTTCCACAAACGATCAGTATGGTTTCATCCATTCCTCATGAACCAATCGATCCGTGTATCCTATTGGACCTTTTAGACTTTGACACTTATGGAGAAAAAATGCTGCTATCACCAAATGGATTAGCCTACTAGGCCATTCAATCTGCATCTGAGTCTCCAGTCACTTTGGTCCCAGCCAACGGTACCACCGCCCCTCCCATAACTACTCCTTTTTTCGATCCCCTCAATCAAGTCCTACCTATGGAAAAAATTATTAGAGAGATCATGAGTTTAGAAGAGAGACCTTGGGAGGACTCACACCATCGTGTTTCGATATCTGATTTGGACATGATGCCCATTCAAATCCTATCTTATGATGCACCTGAAATGATTCCCTTGCCTTATACGACTATCCAAAATTTGGACTAGGAAGGGAATATGAGAAATCTTTCAAAGACATTGCTCATCAATATTTCAGTCAAGACAGGCATCGTGGAAAACATTTAGATTGGAGCCGACTGCAATCCTGAGGAAATTGCGAGCTTCACCTACCTTTTTAAGGACTTCCACGATGTTTTCCCATTGTCTTATGAGGAAATCCATGGCATAGACCCTTATATTGTTAAGCATGAGATCAAGAAAGATCGAGCATTCTTTTTATGGTATTTTTCTTGCTTGTTAATCCGAAAAAACCTTGGGTCTCCTTCTTCGGTCTCATTAAACTACCACAAAGAAGATCAAGCATTATTTTTATGGTAATTTTCTTGCTCATTCATCTAAAAAAACCTCGAGTCTCCTTCTTCGGGCCCGTTAAACTACCACGAAGAAGACCGAGTGTTCTTTTTATTGTATTTTTCTTGCTCGTTAATCCAAAAAACCTCGAGTCTCCTTCTTTGGGCTCGTTAAACTACTACAAAGAAGATATGAGCACTTTATTTTATGGGATGTTTTCTCGCTGTAAAACTGAAAAATCCTCGAGTTTTTCATAGTCATGCTCGTTAAACACTTACGATGACGGTCTGAGCAACTCTTTTTCCCTCTTTTTCTAGCTCATTAAACTGAAAAAGATCAATTGAGCATTCTTTTTTGGGACTTTTTTCTCGCTCATAAAACTGAAAAAAAAAAAACCCAAGTTCCTTCTTTAGGCTCGTGAAAAACTTATGAAGAAGCTCCAAGCATTCTTTTTAGGAACTTTTCTCACTCATTAAATCAAAAAAACCTCGAGTTTTCGTCACTGTGCTCGTTAAACACTTACAACGATGATATGAGTACTTTCTTTTTTGCGACTATTTCTTACTCTTAAATCGAAAAATCCCCGAGTTTTTCCCTTCTCTAGGCTTGTTAAATCTACAAACAAGGAATAAGCAATTATTTTACCTATTTTTCCTCGCTCACTAAACTGAAAAAGGTACCCCGAGTTTTCTTCATTTGACTCGTTAAAATTCAATGAAGGTATTGAGTTTGTCTTCACGTCACTCATTAAAATTTCACGACGAAAATCAAGTTTACTTCGTCTCCTCATATTTGTAAAAAAATGAGGCAAACATCTATTTAGCATAGGTTTCTCTTTATCCAGACTCGGTAGATTAACTCAAGGAAAAGGAACCTTTCTAGGTATACTATTAAACTTTTGTCACACCTGGTTAAAAACTATGACAAAGGGACCACCGTGGAGTCGTTCTTTACGATCTTTTCAAACTCTCTAAATATGAAAATACCACTAGGTTGTCTCGTTTGGACTCATTAAATTACACAGACGAGGTATATAGTCACTCTTTTTATGATCCTTTTCAGACTCTTAAAACATGAAAATTTCGACAAGTTTGCATGTCTGGACTCATTAAACTAATCAGATAGGGCATAGATTCCTTTTTTTATGGTCCTTTTCAGACTCTTAAAACATGAAAAGATCGATGAGTTTACCCATTTGGACTCAATAAACTAATTAGATGGGGAAAGTGGACAATAAAACTGTGTTATGTTCCATATTTTGAAAGAGTTTTTTGGCAGCAGTCGCTCCCTTGAACATGACACTCCTTTAGATAAACCTTCCTTGTGATGGCCTCTTAATATGAATCTCACCACCCTATGTGTTTAGCCTATATACCTTGATGTTCTTGCATCTCTGTATCCTAACACTCTTTGGTGTTCATGAGTCTATGTTGCATGGTTAAAACCATTGCCGTGCCTTCTATTTTTCAATGAAAAGCCTTTATCTTCTGTTTCCTCCATCAAACCATCAAGCATATCCTACCATCATGCCCTCTATCGCTTTGACCCAATGCTGAAAATATTCCTCAAAAAACAATCATTCTTGTCCCGTTTCATGTCGACTGATGTAGGACACCTTATTGCCAACCTTTCGACAAGTCTCTTCCTAATTTTGATAAATTCTTTCGACAAGTCTCTTCCTATCAACTTCAACACTCTATCTAGGAAGAAGACTCAAAAACACATCAGTGGCAGATCACCTTGTGTTTCATCAAGGGTTTTCATTATTGGCTCTTAGTTAAATAATTCTACGAGTGTTCGACAACAAAAACATTTTCGCACTCGTTAGATTGTACTGTGAATCTTGGAGACCATCACCATTATCGGTGGCCATCCTCATGTCTGTTAACAGTCTCCATTATTGACTGGTAATTAGACGATTTCTTGCATGTTTGACATCAACACATATATTCACATGTATCGATCTATGTTGTTCGGTGAAGTAGAAATCAAGACCTTGGGTAGAGGCTTGTATCACTTAGACTTGTTTCCTCTCCCAAGTTGTGTTTATTGTTTTTTGGAGACAGCTCATCAGAATGATCCTATTATGACACAGGTTCTGCATTGTGCTTATCGGCGGCCAACATCGTCATATCTCTTTTCTAAGAAAATCACTCTGACATCGCTACTGAGCGTTGGAATGTCTGACTTAGGACATGATTTTAGTTGTTTTATATATACGTTTTGTATCAGGTTTCCCCTATTACCCAAAGCTCCGATCCTCTCTCTATTTTTTCCAAATAAAAGGACAGTTAAATATAAAGTATTTTGGCCATTGTTGCAACCTCTGATCTCACACTTTAGGGAGCATCTGTTGTACAAGAAAATGACCTCCTCATCAACTCAGAGGACAAAGACATGATGACTGAAGGACTGACCAAGTTCATAGGCCCAGTTATCAAGCTAACGTTATCTAGACACTATCAACCTGATTTATAAATATTCTCAGCAAGCCTAAGGGTGCGTTAGTGCCTAGAGTAACTCTAATTGCTACTTCGGGAACATCGTTAGTGACCCTACATCAGTTTCTATGGGTCAAAAGAGAGAATTAACTGAGAAAATATCCCTATATTCTCTCTTATGTCAGCTCATAAAAGCAGGGAAACATCATAACTTGACCTGTTTGGGGGAATTACTAATTCCTAGTGGAGTATGAAAACGGGAAAGAGCACTAAAGCATGGAAACATCACTGCTTTTGCCTAATGGAACTCATGAAGGACTTGGCAACCCTAACCCTACCTGCTATATATGCCAACCTTGGGCCATTGTGAAAGAGGTCGAACCATTTGAAAGGATTGCCTATTTGACTGTCGATCAGAGTCTCAGACTAAGGCATCGAAAGAGGTTAAGAAGGGGGAGAGAGGGAGGAGCTGGAGGGGTAAGGGAAGGCAGATGCAAATAATGGTTGTAATCACTCTTTCTACATCAATATAGAACTGCAGTTGTGTTGTCCATTCTATGATGTTGGTAGTATAACTTGTTTATATGTTTAGACAATATCTTTTCGCATAAGTGGCTTAGTTATATGCAACTAGATATCTTTTATATGTTCATGCATTTGTTTATCAAGGTTTTATGTTGTGATATTACACTTGTCTTTGCTATGTGCAGGTTTTGATCTGGAGCTGGCTCAGGGGTATTCCGCCTAGTTGCATTGTGCTCTCTAGCAACACCACACTCAGACTCGAGGTAATAAGTCCTTCTCTATTTGATATCCATTTGTTAAACATAGATATGCGTGTATCTTTATGACAACTACAACTAATCTAATTGTCTACCAAGGATCTCGGGAAGATCCTTGAGGGTTTTCTACATCACCAAACACCCGAGCATTAATCCCTATAGAAGAGAGAGAGAGGAAGGAAGAAAGAGAAGAAGAGAGGGAGGGAGAGAAGGATGGAGTTGGAGGGGGAGAGAGAAGGAGGGAAGAACAAAGACATAGAGAGATATAGGGATATAGAGAGGGAGTGACAAGAGAGAGAGACGGAGAGAGAGAGAGAGAGAGAGAGAGAGAAGTGGAAGAGAGAGAGACGAAGACACAAAGATGGAGGGGAGAGATATGGGGAGAGAGAGAAGGAAAGAGAGAGGGAAATAGTGGCAGAGATGGACGGTGGAGAGAGAGAGAGAGTGATTGGGGGGGAGAGACAAAGGGAGTTGGGAGAGAAAGGGAGAGAGAGGAATTGACAAAGAGAAAGGTGGAGAGAGAGAGGGGGCGTGACAAGGGAGATATGGAGACAAAGTGAGAGAGAGAGGATAATAGGAAGGAAGAGAGGGAGAAGGAGAGAGGATAACAGGAGGGAAGAGAGAGAGAAGGATAGAGATGGAGGAGAAGCGGGAGGGAGAGAGTGATATATAGATACAAAGAGAGAGTGTGTATGTTTGGGGGTGAGATAGAGAGACAAAGAAGGGGATAGATTAATAGATATGTAGAGAGAGAGAGAAATAACATGTGTGTTTGGGGGGGGGAGATAAAGAGACAAAGAAGGAGAGTTGGAGGGAGATAGAGATATAATTGGAGAGAGAGAGAGAGAGAGAGAGAGAGAGAGAGAGCGAGAGAGGAGAGAGAGAGAGAGAGAGAGAGAGAGAGAGAGAGATGGGGGAGAGAGGTAGGGGAGAGAGAGATGGGGGAGAGAGAAGTAGTGAGAGAGGGAGATAGACACAAATATGGATGGGGGGAGAGGGAAGAAGAAAGAGACACACAAATACAAGTACATATATTATATGGTATTATATAATATTGAACATTATTAACTATAGAGAAAGAGAAGTAAGAATTTTACAAAAGGTAATAGAAGTTGGATTTAGAAGCCATAAATATTTTGGGTTTTCATCTAAATAGATGCATTTATATCAATGTACATGTTGATTCATATCCTATTTGATCGAACTGCACTTGATGCATTGATTTCAGTGTAATGTTGATTTCTAATCTTATTTGATTGCTTGCACTAGATGATTTGATTTCGGTGTAGATGTTGATTTCTAATCATATTCGACTGCTTGCACTAGATGCAATATTTTAGTGTAGATGTTGATTTCTAAACTTATTTGATTGTTTGCACTAGATGCATTGATTTTAGTGTAGATGTTGATTTCTAATTTTATTTGGATGCTTGTAGTAGATGCATTGATTTCATTGTAGTTGTTGGTTTCTAATTTGATGTAACTAGATGTAATATGTACATTAATTTCAAAGTAATTAGATTAATAGTGTGCATTGATTTCAGTGTAAGCACAAAATAATTATTGACGTGCATTGATTCATGTGTTACAGTAATTCAACCATAAATAAAATACTTGAATTCTCATATTAAATAAAATGTTCACTTACCTAAAATGTTTTCTTTTTGAAACTGTAAACTATTTCTAGTTGACTATTTTTTTATTATTCTCATTTTCTATCATTCAACATTGTTAGTCACTTTGCATTCAAAAGAGGTAATGGAAAACAACTACCATTGAAACTTACTTGGGGTTTAACACTCCATAAGTCATAATGATTGGCTTTGGAGAAAAATACTATTAATATTGGAGAGCAAGAGAGACAAGGTATGATGTTTACTACAATAGCTCGAGTTAAAGATTTGAATGGTCTACAATTTCAACCACCCTTTTCATATGATCCATATGAAAATATGGCAAAACTAATAGGTGTGACAATAAGAACAGTAGAAGAAAATAGTTTGAGATTGAACACAATGAATAAATTCTTATTATTCCCATTTTCTATCATTCAACATTGTTACATTGTCACTTTGCATTCAAAGCTTTTGTTTCAACATTTTTCATCATTCAACTTATTAACAATAATTATTATCTCAACAAACTAAGGTAACTGAGAAAATTTAAAATTAAAATTACTAGATTAATCTTAGAAATATTTAGCATATTTAAAATGATCACAATAATTAGATGTTCAACAAATTTTCTATGGTTGCACACGATTGAATCTAGCCTAGATCCATCTTATCCTCAGATCTATCAAGCGATAAGAGGGATGAAATCTCTTGAGATGTAAACCTTTCCTCAAGTTTTTCACTAAAAAAAAGAGGTTTGCACCTAGAGATATTTAATCCCTCTCGATTCTTAATATATTTGGGGTTAAGATGGATCTAGGATGGTTTAAATAATAAATACTATTAAAAAATAAAGTTAAGAAGATATTGTTTTTAATACAAATTTCCTTTTTTAAATGTGTGAGTTAGGCATTTATATTATATTTCCACTAAAAAAAAAGTACAGAGTCCTATCTAATGACATGCCACTTGGGTAATGACACTAGCAGCACAAGTGCATTTCCTTTTTCCATATAATTATATTTTCAAAACTAACTCAATAATGCAAAATAATAAGTCTTAGAATGTTAGAGTTACTACTTCCTAGCATATATTTATGATCAAACTAATTAGCAAGTTCATTGTTGATGGAAAGTAAAGCAAAAAACTAAATTCTTAACATGTTACCTTGGAGGTGAGGCAACTCATACAACCATTGGATTCTCTTCTTCTTCTTAAGAATCAAAGAATTCCAACTTTGTTATCCTTTTTTCCAACTAGGAGACATTATTGTCCATTTATTTTCACCTATATTTGGAAAGAATTTATGCAGAGAAAGTTTTCTTGTCAAACCTCACTTCTCTTCACTGATACTTTTCCATGATAATTTTCACTAGTAAAGATCCACTGTTTGGAGATACCTGTTGTATCAACCTCTATCAATGCCAATGTTAGGGATCCACTAACCCACCTTTCTTTTAATTTCTA
Source organism: Pinus taeda (assembly GCA_000404065.3). Taxonomy (NCBI): domain Eukaryota; kingdom Viridiplantae; phylum Streptophyta; class Pinopsida; order Pinales; family Pinaceae; genus Pinus; species Pinus taeda. The sequence goes on from APFE031013802.1 coordinate 14,127, forward strand.
TATTCTGAATAAGTTTCCTTTCCACTCTAACTTTAACTTTTGCAATATTGATTTCATTTCTTGCCTCTTGGGACATCTACTCCAAGTATATAACGACTGAGTTCTCAACATTTAGTTGTGTGTGGGTAAGAGGGTTACCCTTGCATCCATGGTGGCCCCTACAAGTTTGGCTAGCACCAATGTGAGGAATGGTATTTGGTTTTCATGCTTTAACAAAAAGGAGGCATCATAGGAAGGGAGAAAGAGACCAAAGAGATTTCATAGGGGGAGTTGGCTTCAATAGAGGATGGATGGAAGTGAGTAAGAGAAGACACCAAGTATAGTTGACCCTGAGGTGAATCTAAAGGGAAGAAACATAGAAGGCAGGGTCACTCACTCAGAGGGAAGGCGGCAATAGGGAATTCACCAATGAGTTTGAGCTTCACTAAACCATAAGCAAAACAAACACAAAAAGGAAATCGAGATCAGTAGTTCTCAAGGCGAGCAAAGAGGGGGTAACCAGGGTGGTTAGATGACTCTTCCAACCAAGAGATGATGTAATTATTGAGAGAAAAATGAGAGTGAAAATGTTAAATAGAGAATGCGTGCGAAAATATCTTAGCCTAAGGAAAGACATGAATGAATGGTATGCTAGAGAAACTCTATGTTTTATGTAGTCTCATTCAACCTCCATGTCATGGACCATTGTGGATGGGTATGGTGGTGAGGGCGAGCTATAATCACAGTTGAATTGAGGAGGAAACAACTAAGATGAAGGTATTGAACCTTGTATCAACTCCATTAAATCCATATCATGTTGCATGCGTGAATGATTGTACTTAGTCGTCAACTCTCTAGGTTGTATAGGGCGATGTGAATGGCGACAAATATAGCAAATCATTTTCTCATGGGTGGTTGAGGTGGCACTCCATCCAAGGTTTTTAATAATAATTTTCAATTTTAAGATTAATTTTTTTTAATAATATTAAGATTATATTTATAAAAATAATAACATTAATTTAAAAAAATATTAATATATTATTTCCTAATTTGAAAATTAATTTTAATGTTTTAAAATAATTTCTAATATTAACAAAAAAATTAGAAAAGACGAGTGTCATACCAATAACTAGATTATAAAAAATAAAATTGATAATATATACTAATTTGCACAAAATGTTAAACTTAGGTGTTGTCTAACTATTTTAGATTTTGGAGTTTTTGGCAAGAATTTAGCAAAACAATCTTTGGTTAAAGAGTGATATTTTGTCATTTAAAATGCATTTTTCACCACATTTATAGATTCAACACTTTAAAAAACCCACAAATCACTTAAATTGTGGAAAATTTACAACTCAAACATGTGGTTATAACAAATCTTTATCAAATTATAAATAAATTTTAAATAAGCCAAAAAAACTGCAAAATATGATAAATAACTAAAACTTCCCAAACAGATAATCTAAATCTAAAACTTAAATTAATTAAAAATAAGCATCCACCTACAATACATAAGAACGAACAAGTCGACCATACAATAAATTCCAAACAATGTAACTCTCTTTGAAGAACGAACATGTCCATGAAAAGATTTACCATGTCCAGTAGGTATCACTTTACTCATCGTGAATAACTTGGCAAGTTGAAAAAAAAAAACAAAACAAAACAAATTTACCCACAATTACAAAATGCGAAACATGGTAGTACGAATTAGAAAAAATACCCACAATTAGAAAATGCCAAACATGGTAGTATGAATTGTGATGCATTATGGATATGTGGAATAGTTATATTTTATGTTTTGATATATTGAAGTATAAATTAATTGGTTTGGGTAGGTCCCCAATGTTGTTGTTTGATTTAGGAGGAATTTTACCAAAAAAATATGACTTATTTTATACAATTGTTTTGTAGATCCATCATGTAACAAGTTGATTGTCGACACGTTTCGAACCATCTAATGTAGTTTATCATTAGAACAATTAGATTAAATAGAAAAAATCCATTTCAACAAAGTTTAAAAACAAAGAGTCTAAATATACAATTATAATAAAAGGTAAAATAAAATTAAAAAAATCAAAACTCCACAATAATTAATTAATAGATTATATGTAAATTTACAACACTCATTCATTTGTGATCATTCAATTCGCAGGTCCTTGATGATGGGTGAAGTGTCTACCCGAAACATTGGACAAGATTAAAAATCATTCACATAATTTCACTTGCAAAATTTCTCTCAATATGAATAATTGCGGAAATATACACTCTTATTCGTGGCCTCTACGGGGAGGCTTATCTCATGGAGATCAAGTTATTTGAGAAGTTGCGGTCAAAGCTATACAAATGAGTTGTTGAAGCATTCGTAGCATTCGTTTATGATCATTCAATTCTCAGGTTCCGGACATTCGTAGCACTCATTTATGATTATTCAATTCTCAGGTTCTTGACAATGGGTGAAGTGTCCACCCAAAACATTGGACAAAATTAAAAATCCTTCACATAGTTTCACCCACAAAATTTTTGTCAATAAATATAAATCATTTAAAAAAAATAGATAATAATAAAATATTAATATTCGAACCATATAAATAATAGATTATATAAAAATATAAAGGTAGCAGAACTCGGATTGAATAAAATAATTAAATAAAATTAAGGGTCAAAGAAATATATAAAGTTTAAAAATTATTATAAATAAATAACTTACATGTATAATATTCAATAAAAAATATTTATTCATAATTATAAATATATCTCTATTATAGAAATAATTCAAGCTAAATTTATTAGACGAGGAAAACAAATAATAAAGTAAGAAAAGATGCAATACAATAAATAATGTAATAAATTAAATAAATAATACTTTAGAAAAGGTTGGTTGGCAATACATTTGTCATTTTTCCCCAAGGCGGGGAAAAACTTGAATTCATTATGCATCATATTAATATCCTTTTTGAATTCATTAAATTCACGATGGAGATTGAAGTTAATGCCATCATTCTCTTTCTTGATGTCCTCATCACCAAGAAGGAGGATGGCTCCATATCCCATAAGGTTTCCACAAGAAGACTCACACTGAGCAATATCTCCATGCCAGTTCCCACCATCACCCAACCCAAAAAATTTAGCGTTTTGAACATTCTTGCTACCATAGCCCTGAGGATTTTTGATGATATTCATATCAATGATGAGAAAGCTCATATTTTGGAGGTTTTCATGAATAATGGTTATAGAAAGCATCAAGGCCTGAAAGCCTTCCAAAAAGAGGAAAAATGACTGAGGGCTAAGGCTGATCCCAACAATCCTATTTCCAATGTTCATCTTCCTTCTATTAAAAGAACTACTGACACATTAGATCATATTCTTAAGAAGAATAATATCTATGCCACCTTCAAGTTGATTAACACTATTCAATATTCCCTTAGGTATGTCAAAGATCAGATAAACCTCTTTAACTCTAAAGGTGTTTAGATGATCCCTTATTCATGTGCAAAGCCTTATATAGGTGCGATGGGTCATTCTATCAAGCGTAGAATTTAGGGGCATGGTGTAGACGTTAAGCATAATCGATCTCAGTCTTTGGCTCTTGCTAAGCATTCTCCAAAGACTAAAAATCACATTAGTATTGAAGATATTCATATCATTACTAAGATCTCTCATTATCATTACAAAAGCTCTGAGAGGTCATTGAGACAAAGAAGCAGTCTGCCAATAGTCTTAATAGGGATGATGGTCAAAGAACCAATGTAAATTGGATCCTTTCCCTCTCTTCAAGTCATTCTTCTTCTTGATTTTAATCTATCTCTTATTTTTCTAATTTTATTAGTACTTACTTATTTGTACTCCCCTCTTTTTCTTTTTACCTTTGATTATTTTATTTTACTCTTTACTAATATGGCTATTCATTTTTTTTTATTAATAAGATGATTTTTTTATAACATTAATATTATTAATATATCTATATTATTTAATTTATTTATCTATAATAATTTTTAAATTATTATATATTTATTTTACCTTTAATTTTGTTTAATAATTTATTTAATATATATTTAATTCTAGTTTTACTACTACCCTTTTCAATACCATTA
>APFE031013803.1:0-12772 GCA_000404065.3 Pinus taeda
CTCATAGGCTCCTTTTTCCAAAACTTTCTTGACAATATAAGGGCCTAGCCACATGGATTCGAGCTTTCCTGGTCCTAACTTATCGTTTGCCTGATCATACAGGAGAACTAAGTCTCCCTCATTGAAAGAACGTGGATGAACAACCTGGTCAAAGTGAGATTTGACCCGCCTCTTCTGCGTTTCGATAGCCAAATTAGCTAGGCGACGAGTCTCATCTAAACGCTCCAGATAAAGGAGACGTTCTTCTAATGGGGTAGTGTTAGGAAGTAGCTCGACGGCTAATTTTAATGAAGGGATTTCACACTCGATTGGAAGGGTAGCCTCTAGTCCATAGACTAGTTGAAATGGAGTGAAACCAGTGGCATCCTTCACGGAAGTTCGGTAAGCCCACAAAGCAGGAAATAACATCAAATGCCAGTTAGACTTGTGCACGCCAACGGTACGCTGAAGCATTGTAATCAAGATCTTGTTGATCGCTTCAATTTGGCCATTGGACTGAGGGTAGTACGGAGTAGAACTATCATGCTTTAAGCCTAGCTGGGTCGTTACTTCTGTCATCATATGATTCCGGAAATGTTTTCCGTGATCAGTGACGATGGCTTGAGGGACGCTGAATCGCGAAATAACATGATTAAACAGAAATTGCGTCGCTGTGTGACCGTCTTCATTCAGTGTAGGCATCGCCTCAACCCATTTAGTAAAATAATCGACGGCAACGATGATGAACCCATGCCCCCCGGTCGAGCGAGGGTTACAGGTAACATAATCAATGCCCCATTTGGCAAAAGGGCCGACAGTAACAACAGGGTGCAAAGGAGCAGGGGGTGCCCGCATCTTCCGTTGGAAAATTTGGCACTCGTGACAGGAACGGACCGCAAGAATGCAATCCTTGAAGATGGAAAGCCAAAAATAGCCAGCACGGAGAATTTTTTGAGCAGTAGCATATCCAGACATGTGACCGCCACAAACACCTGAGTGGCAGTCATTCAAGACTCTCTCAGCTTCCTCATGAGTAAGACAATGGCAGAGAACAGAGTCGGCGCCGAGGCGATATAAAGTATCCCCAATGATACGATATGGTTGAGATTGATGACGAATCCTTCGCCGAGCGTCTTTGGAAGTACCCGGGCGGAAGGAGGACGTTTGCAAATACGTAAGAATGTCACCATACCAGGGGTCGAGGGTGCTGATGAGAAACAAAGTCTCATCTGGAATGTGATCTTCGGTTTGAGATGGCGAAGAAGAAGATGGCAAAGAGAAAATTAACTCAGCAAAAACCAATGATTTCTTGGACTTGGTGGTAGCGAACTCCAAGTCAAACTCTTGGAGGATGACAATCCACTTCGAGTATTTGCCCCCCAGCAACTGGCGTGACAAGATATATGTCATGGGGTTGCAATCAGAAATCACTGTAGTAGTGCGCAGCAGAATATAATGACGGAAACGTTGGACAGCGCAAACGGTGGCTAATGCCAACTTCTTGACATGTGCATATCGAGTTTTCGTATCTAAGAGGTTTCTACTGAGATAATAAATGACATGCTCAGTGTCATCGTTGTCAGTTTGAACAAGAACCATGCCAATAGTGGTGTCGGCGGCAGCTAAATACAAGGTGTAGTCACGATGATAGTTTGGAGGGCGAAGCAATGGAGCAGAAACAAGGAGACCCTTGAGTCGCTCAAAATATTCTTGGGCCACATTATCCCAATGAAAAGGGACATTCTTTTTAAGCAATCGTGTAAAACCTTTGGCCACCTCGGCGTAGTCCGGAACGAAACGACGTAAAAAGTTCGCTTTTCCCTGCAAGCTTTGCAATTGTTGTAAGGTAGCAGGGGGAGGGAGATTCACTATGGCTTCAACTTTGAGGGGATCCAGGCGGATGCCCTCTTGGGAGACGACAAATCCGAGAAGTCGACCCGATTCTACGCAGAAGACACACTTATGAGGATTAAGCTTGATGTGGTAGTGTCGACAGCGAAGAAATATCTCGCGAAGATGAGCAGGGTGGTCCTGACGTTTGGCTGAATGAGCTGGAAGATCATCCAGGTATGGCTGTACAATGTGTCGTATGTCATGAAAAGCGTAGGACATTGCACGTTGGAAGGTAGCGCCGGCATTTTTGAGACCGAAAGAGAGCTTCTTATAAGCAAAGGTACCCCACGGACAGATAAAAGCAGTCTTGTGTTGATCAGCGGGAGCAATATTAATCTGGTTGTAACCAGAAAAGCCGTCCATAAAAGAGTACATCTCGCTTCCCGCACACTCGTCAATAATCTGATCAATGAATGGGGTGGGGAAATTATCTTTAGGACAGGCCCGAATGATATCACGATAATCAACACAAACGCGGATAGTTCCCTGTTTTTTAGTGACAGGTACAATATTAGAAACCCAATCTGTGAGTGGGATGGGATAAATAAAACCAGCTTTAAGAAGTTTTTCTACTTCGGCCTTGATTGCTGCAGCCTTTCGAGGGTGTACTTGACGTAAACGTTGGCGAACAGGCTTAGCACCGGGGTACGTGATGATTTCATGTACCACTATGCTAGGATCAATGCCGGGCATTTCTTCATAGGACCAAGCAAAAACATCACGAAATTCGCGAAAAAGGTTCGAATACAGTTGAATCTCCTCCGGAGTACAAGTGACTCCGATATGAACGTGTTCGACAATCCTAGGTTTGATAGAGATGTCGATGGGCTGGGTTTGCGTAATATATACTCGACGGTACGTGGGAGCACAATCCGTACTGGCACTTACCGTTTCACCGTGGAGGAATCACCCAACCACTCAACGATAAACTACCAGGTTTAAAGACGCCGGAACATGTCTCTAACCTAGACCTCTAGAATGTGAGCATTATGTTTCAATGCGTTGTTAGGTTCATTGAATCCATTTTACGGTTTATCTTTAATTAAGTTTCAGTTTTCGGTCTTACCGTATGTGGTCTCTTGAAATTTCCTAAATGCAACTATATGCGAAAATTGTATCGTTTTATTGAATGAATTCTATCTACAGAAGAGTTGAGATTTTCATACAAACAAAACGATCACAAAGATCCTAATGTAGCTAATAACAAGAAAGGAAAATCTTTTTCTTTTTCTTTTTAAAAGCAAAAATTAACACAAAATGCTAATTAATAAAAAGCAAAAATCTTTTTGTTTTTTTCTTCTTTTCTTTGAAAATAGTATAATGCACTTAACATATTTCAAGAGATATGCACTAAATAGATAATCCACTCAAAGGAATCTAGAAGCAGTTCTGAAACATGAAAAATGACCTATCAAAGCAAAGAAAACACCAAGACCTTCAAAGAACCATGTAATCTAAGTTCCAATGAAGTCAGGCAAGAAATAAACAAGCTAAAAGTGAGTTACTTGCAGCATATAATGCAAAAATTTGTACAACTACCAGAGGAATGTGGAAACAACCAATAAACTGACTGGATCAGTAAACCATAAATCCGACAGAAGGCTCGACATGCAAAGCCACGAAGGCTAAGATATAAAATCGATAGAAAAAGGTGAACAACTGAAGGATGAAAAGAACAACCAGTCAGATAACAGTCCAACAAACTTCCAGGAGGTGTAAAAGATGCAAAAAGACACAGATCCAAGCTCAGAAGGCTGACAAACGAGGTAATTGAGAAAATTAACAAGTCTGGTGCGACTGTTAGACTGCAACTCGTGTTATAAAATGATTGGCGTGGGTTGTCTAATAGCAACATGCGCCAGACAGCGCGACTGTCAGAAGAAAAACCGCGCTAATCAAGTTTGCTAGGCAAAAAGAACAAAACAGGTAGTCCCAGGCTTGGTTTACAGTATCTAGAAAGGCCAGCAAGCAAGAAACAGCAAGAACTTCAACCCAGAAAACTATTCAAGCCAGTAAACAAGAGAAAAATGGACATGCAAGGCAAGGTTGAAATTGTTCAGTTCGTAAACTAAACCGGAGATTGACTGAAGTGGCGTTGATCTACTTCACTACTGCATAGCAATATTGTTTCGAAGGCTATATGCCGTGCTTCAGGCTCCGTCTATAGTTTACAAATCAAACAACACAAAAACAAACAACAAGCTCCTCCCCAGTGGAGTCGCCAAATTGTTGAACTGGTAAATCCCCTCTGCGGACAGAGGTGATCCCACTAGCCCAACACGGGTCTAGCAACAATCACACAACGCTAACACGCAGGTTCCTAATTGCATAAATCAGATATCGATCATGATGGTCTACCTGGAATCCAACGCTAGTAGTTGTAGAAGAAACGCCACTCCCATTCCTTTGCTCTGGCTAGTCACAATCCCCACGCTCCTCGTGAATGGACACCTGCACACGCAAAGAACGATACAAACACAAGCATAAAATCCAATATATGGAATTATATATCGGTCAGAAAAGATATAACTCAAATACCATTAAAAGACACATGAGTGGAACCTTAATGATAGTCGTCTATTAATGAGTAAAAACAGAGAAAGATTACAACCAAAGGTTCTGACGTTGAACCTCCTCTGACTGGGCAAGCAGCTAAATACGCCTTGCAAAGTGACCTCTTCGCTCTCAATATTTTGGCAGCATAACCCCTCTATACTTCTCAATTCTCACTATCACTCCAGCATTATTTCAGCACTCACAATAGCTCTAGCAAAACTAGTTGGTTTAATGCAAGGGGATAGTCATTTATAGATGGAGGAGGAAGGAGTATGCATTGTATCAGGACACCTACTGAAGATTAGCATTGTCCCTGAATAGCCATTGAACTTAGTTGTCATGGATAAAAAGATGACACTCGACCACTTCCATGAGGATTTTTCCTTCAGAGAACTCCATGAACAAAGAGGAAAAAACATATAAGTGCGTGCTGGCTAAAAATCATAACCAAATTTAGGTGGTGCGGGCTTTGGTCTATGACGGAGCGTTAATGGGCGCGCCTCCTTTTAAGGAACTGAGTCAGTGGCGCGGGTAAGACACTGTGAACCCGCGCTAATGGAAAAAGAGCATTTTCTAAGGATAATCTTCAAAAGGTGTCTTCAGGGAATATGAAGTTCAGACTTAGGGGAATACAATGCAAGTGTTTTTAAGTTGTGTCACTGGTCACAGGTCCATAAATGTGTCCTCCAACGTACAAAAACAAGGGTAACAGGGACGGTGACCAACGGTGACAAATTACTGTGTAACAATTAGTTTTTAAATAAATCTCCCAGTTTTTTTCTTCCGAAGATATTTATGATTGGTTTTTAAATAAATTTCTACTTTAGAATGCCGAACCGTACACGGACGGCTTATGGCAGTTTTTACTTATTTTGGAGACTTTGGGATTCCATCACATTATTAACCAACTTAGAATTTGGGCAGTTTTGTTTGGGAAAAAACTGAAAATTAACCTTTGATTATCGCTACAATTATTTAGATATATAGAAAATATATAATAAAAAAATTAATAGATAAAAGGAAAATTAATAATTACGCCCTTTGAAATCAACTATCCTAAATGCCTCCGTGTCATAATTTGTACCGTTAGATATTTTGTTAGACGATTAAATTAAGATGATTCGTTGATTTGAATGCCATGACGGTTGCATACAAACTACTTTCCCTGGGGATTCAAACGTGTTTATTTGCCGTGCGTTTCGCTTTGGATAGCTAATCGGTTGCTCTCCCACAATCTTGATGCTCTCCACGTCTCTTTGATTGTGTAGTCACGCAGGACGGATGCTCTCCACGTCTCTTTGATTGTGTAGTCACGCAGGACGGATAGGAGATGCATCACTCTGGTTCAGTTATTCACGACTTGACTTCGAGGACCGTAGATTTCAGAGCTCTTGTCTAATGGTGGTAATGTTAATTCTTAATACAATGCGAATGTTAAGAAATCTAAACCGCACAAAGAAACCATGAAAGGAGTCGAGAAAGTTTTGACAGTTTTAAGAGAAACCACTTCAACATAGACAACTCCGCACCCTTATTATTTTCTGTCAGACCACTTATACGAAAACTGGCGATAAACGAACGAGTAACTTGCGAAGTGTTTGGTTTCTAGAAAAAATACGCGTTTAAGCGATGCTGCGAAATCTAAACTTTTTAACTGGGTTTTTGTTCTATTCTAGACGAATAATCGTATGCTTTCCTTATGGTTGATGTGTAAATAGCAAGAAGAAGCAGAAATTCCAGGATATGATCCTTGCAGGTATCACTACATTTACGCGTATCTTAATAGCCCGGATGTTCAGAAAGCCATACATGCAAATGTGACAAACATACCTTATAGCTGGACCTCGTGCGGGTACCAGTCTTTAGACTTAAACCTAGTTAATGATATCAATTACTGTGGCAAATTTAATTTTCGAATCGTTTGGAATTTATCACTTCACTGCTGAAACATAATTTGATGTGACTACGTACCAGTGATGTTCTGCCTTGGGCGGATTCTGTTTCAACGGTCTTACCAATTTATCGTCAACTAATTGCAAGTGGGTTGCGGATAATTGTTTTCAGGTATGAAATAAAACAATTTTGTTTTCAGTGATAGATACAAGAGAATTTTAATTACAATTGCCAAATAGTTTTGTTTTCAGTTATGATAATAAGAGAATTTTAATTACAATTGCCAATTTATTGATATCATAGTTACATAACTACATGCATTATTGGTTAATAATTTGTAGAATGATAATTTGTATCCCATTTATATAATTTATTATTTGTTAATAATGTGTACAATGATAATTTGCATCTAATTTATATATTTTACTATTTAATTAATGTATATATCTAATTTATATATTTTATTATTTAATTAATGTATATAGTTTTCATTTTATTTTTAATTTATATAATAATTTTATAATTGTATCCATGGTACCCGTGGGTTAATGGCGACGAGGTAAAAGAATCAAATCAGCCACATTAGTTTTACCTATAAAATCTGATGATAATATTGATTTGATCTGTATTCCCATTAATGGTACAGGTCGGCGGATACACTGTGATTTACAAGGGTTTGACATTTGCCACCGTTAAGAGGAGCAGTGTATGAAGTTCCGGAATTTCAACCGTCCAGGGCGTTAACGTTGTTCAAATATTTTCTGAATGGAAAACCCTTGCCAAATTAATTGGATTGATTGACATTACTTGCAATAAGGGGAAGACCTCGCCAAAATAATTAGATTTTAACGAATTTGCTTGCAATAAAGGGAGGCATTGCCAAAACAAACAAATTTGATCGAATTTTCTCTCATTTGCGTAAATGCTATCCTCGAATTGTACTATTGGCGCGGTACCATCACTGGATTCGGGATCTTCTGCCATAGCCATTTACTGTGCCAATTCTATGAATGCAAACATCTAACAGGAAAATCTCGATCATAATTTAATATATTAGCTAACGTACATGTCATTTCGGAGTTGATGGATAATAAAAAAAATTTCAGGTCTGTCGGATCTGATTACGTCATTGAGATAGAGATTTTTTTTAATGGTTAGTTTCATTCATTTAGCTATTGAAGTGGATAATTTTCATTGACTCGTTTATTAATTAGCTGATTGAGAGCGAGAATTTTTGAACCAGTTTTATCGACAGATTGAGACACAGATTTTTTTAGTGGTCCAAATTCGTTGAATATGTTTTTTTGTCCATTCGAATATGATTTCGTTGTTGAGATTGATCCCCAGGAACATGGTTCGGAGATTCTCATTACTTTAGCTAAATGGAGGAGAAGTCGTCTCCTCTACTTTACTTGTTATTGTTGCACTAAAATTGAAATTCGATTTGTATATATTTTTCTTACCAGTTTTATCTGGTAAAAATATAATTTTATCACTAATATAAACAATATTTTATAATGTAAACAATATTTTATTTCTGTAGCCTTGCAAGGTCAACTTTAGTTTAGGGTATTGCAAAAGGTATTTTTAATGGCTTCACCAACAGGGTATTTCATAATAAATTGAAATAGAATATTTTTCGGCATCAACCGGCAATTCTTTTTTTTTGCTTTGTGATGGTTGTTTTCCAGTATTTTGTTTTATTTATAGAAAATATATTTGTTGCTGGATATTTATTTTAGATCATTGGACAATATTTAATTACTTGAAAAAAAGTTTTAGGAAGGCTCATTTTAGCGGATTATTTGACAGCCGATGCCTTGAAACAAAGTTTTAGGAAGGCTCATTTTTACGGATTATTTGGAGCCGATGCTTGTCATTCTTTATAAGTATGGTTTTTATTGCCATGTGGCCCTATTATGAGGATTAATTATTTAAACAAACAGTTGTATTCTTATTTAATTACTTGAAAAAATTTAATTACTTAAAAAACAAAGTTTTAGGAAGTCTCATTTTGGTAGATTATTTGGTAGCGGATGCCTTGAAAAAAAGTTTTAGGAAGGCTCACTTTGGCGAATTATTTGGCAGCCGATGCTTCTCATTCTTTATAAGTATGGTTTTTAACTTAGAAACTGGAAGACTCATAAAATGAGCTTGTTTATTACATTACAAGGCACATACATTTATACAAAACTCATTACACCGATTCCCATACGGTTATTTATTATCTTCCTAAATCCGCCGACTGTAGCCGCTCTACGCCGACTATAGTTGATGACCCGCCGAATTCTAGAACCTGTACTTTAAACATTCGTTGTATTCCTCTAGATTAATCTAGCTACTGCATTAATAGAAAGTAGTTGGAATTAATACCTTCCAAAACTCCCCCTTAATTCCAACTATATAACAAACATACTCTTAATTGATATGCCTGCTGGTCTATGTCTCAGCTAGGCTTACAACAAAACATTTCATTTTTGCCTTCTTATTAAAGGCTCCATGCTTGTTCTTTTTTCTTTGCTGATGTAGTTTCAGCTTCACCTTTCTGGCTTTCCTAAAAGAATTCCTCTGCCCCTTATCAGCAACCTTTTCCAGATTGGGATGTAATGCAAGATCCCGAACAAGGTAGTCTAATTCATGTTTTGTTGCTTCTTCCTGATTGTCAATATCTGCACACACAAAAACAACGTTAGATTCAAAACCATATTGATTTTTGTCATCGTGCTCTTTGGAAAGAGCTTTGCTTCTTTCATTTTTCTTTGTTGGTTGATTCATGTCTTCAACCTCTTTCGTCAATTCTGTTGTTGTAAACATGTTGTCCTACATTTGATTTGTGTATGGAGGTGGGCAACTCTTCTCACCAAATAACAACTCAGATGCTTTTCATGCGTCATATTGAACCAATCATCATGGGATACATAATTGTCATCAAATTTGACTTCATATGTTTCTACATCACAGGGAATTTCCTTAATCTCACATACTTTATTGTTAGTTAAGGACATACTTTCACCCTCAATCCCATCTATGATGCTTTCAACACAATCACTTTTAGCAACAATACCTTCATCAATTTCAGCTTTCTCACTACCCTCCATACTGTATTTCATTTCAAGAATATCCCAAAATATTTTTGCATCACATATTTCACCAAATTCATACAAAATATTTGACAAAATATTTTCATCTAAAGCTGATATGGTGAGAAACAATGCTATTGCATTTCTACACTTATCATCCAAATTCATAGAAGCTTCTTGGACAAATTTCCATAAATCTATTCAACCAAGCAATCCTTCCATTTTAATTGCCAAAAGCTTAAAATTTTTACCTGAGAAAATTGGCAAAACTGGCATTAATCGCTTCAATATTGCATCAGTGTCTTCAAATTCTTCTTACTGATTCAAATCTACTGTTGGTTGAAGCATTTCATATTCTTCTACAACTATTTCCATTAGAGAAAATTCAACTACTAGGCTATGCCAAGCCACAAGCTTTTACTCCACAATCAGCACCAACTAAGTCCACACAATAGGCCACACCAACAACATATCAGAAGGCACAATACAACATGCAAGGCAAGATTTCAAAATACACTTTGTGACTCCACACGCAGCAGATCTCATATCAGAGAGAGCAGAGACTCAAAGACTAAATACTACACACAATACTTCAAACTCAACCGCTTTAAACTGAACGTAGGCACAAAGACTTTTTTACTTGCTCTGAAATGGGGCAACAGTGCTCACTCTAACAGCAGGATGGGATTCTGCAAAATAACATATAGCAGGAACAACTTCACAGTTGTTTAAGCGAATCTGGCGATTTTCGCATCTCGCCCTTATGTTACAGCAGGCGGCAATGGCGGCAGTGAGCCTTCAACAATAGATACAGAATCAATATTTGATCACTTTAACACATCAATGCTTCTTTCACTCCTTCTTGGCTTGGAACACATTGCCCAACACCTTCCAAACACCGGGCACCACCAACAGGGAGTAGTTGACGAAGACACAAATCTCCTCCTCGATGTGCACACATTAACAAAACTTGTTCGAACTTCTACAAGTCACGCAACCTCACCAAAACTCCACAATCATCTCTCTCTCGGCGCTCTTCCTCGGTGCTTTAAAAGCTCACCAAAATTTTAACACTGCTTCACATATTGCAACCCACTTATCTGCTCACACCTCTACCATGCTTTTGAACAATGTTATTTTTAGCGCAGCTCCACGTTCACTGCTCACACTGCTACTCGGCCTCAAAGTGAGACTATCACCAACACCACACCTCACCGATTCACCATAAAAACGAAGAGTCACTCCATAACGATCACACTCAACCAGGGAGTGCTCGAAGTTCACAACTCGCCTCAGGTCTATCTTCTGGACCGTGCACACAGCGCCACAGGGTGACCTCTCACAACTCAAAATAGCCCACAATCCTGAGCTCTCCACGCTGTCGAAACCCTCAGCTCTGATACCAACTTAGAAACTGGAAGACTCATAAAATGAGCTTGTTTATTACATTACAAGGCACATACATTTATACAAAACTCATTACAGCGATTCACCTACGGTTATTTATTATGTACCTAAATCCGCTGACTGTAGCCGCTCAACGCCAACTATAGTTGATGACCCGCCGAACCTGTACTTTAAACATTCGTTGTATTCCTCTAGATTAATCTAGCTACTGCATTAATAGAGCGTAGTTGGAATTAATATCTTCCAACATTTTATTGCCATGTGGCCCTATTATGAGGATTAATTATTTAAACAAACAATTGCATTCTTTTTTAAGTCATCAAGATGTCTGTCATTCTTTATAAGTATGGTTTTCATTCTTTATAAGTATGGTTTTTATTGCCATGTGACCTTATTATGAGGATTAATATTTAAACAAACAGTTGTATTCTTTTTTAAGTCATCAAGAAGTAACTAAGCGCAAGTAGTTCCTTTTACTTCACAAAATTCTATTTCAAGGAATGCAAATTTTTTAAACCCTAAACTTTTTGTAGTAATTCAGTTAATTAGGTTTATTTATTTTGGAATAGTTTAACATATGGGTTGATAGAAGCTAATAAACATTTATTATCAAATTTAAAATAAAAAATAAAATTAAAAATTCTAAAAAGCAATATTTGGTATAATATAAAATGAAAATGAAAAATGAATATGCATGTTGAGTTATTTTTAATAAATTAATTTTTTTATAAAACATCAATAATCTCAATCTTAGTATGATAAGTAGATTTGTTCTTGATATGACAAAGAATTCACTCACTATGGGTTGCAATTAAAATAATAATATTTCATGTCCACATAACATAATATAATTTGACATCAACTTTAAAAAGAGAAAGTAGATAAAGTAATTAAAGGTTAAAAAAGCATATGTACAATGTAAATCACATCATGATGTGATTTTGTATTAACGACAGGGATAGGGTTTTATAGATAACAATTTGATTGCATGATGCAAATGGAACTTCAATCAAATTAAAAACAAGTTTTGTTGCACTTTAAATGCTATGTTTGAGATGCATAATTTTTCATGTGACACCATAATTTTTTCCAACACTTATTGGCAATATTAATGGCACAACATTATAAATAGTAATTGAATTTGGAAAGGCCTTGGGTATGATTCCTCTGATATAGATTGTAAATGAGTCTCACCATGTGTATAGTCAAACAGGTCTATGCTTCAATCCTAAGTATTGTGGCATGCAAAATACACCAAATCCATTATATGAAGATTGTCAAGTCCATTTGGGATCTAAAGCCATTATGTAATCTTTGAGGCTTTTCTTTGTTGTTTTTTTATATGACCACCATAGGCATAATCACAGACAATGCATCCTATTTTGAAGTAGAACTTTTTCAAGGATATGAGGTTTTTTAACTCCTAAATTTGGGTGCAATAAGTGCTACGGCATATAAAAAATGTGATTTCTCTTCTCATTCTCAATCCTCTTACTCAGAAGCAGCTCATCCCTCGGCATCCTATGACCCCAGAATCTATGAGCAATCAATGATTCATAAAAAAGGTATCCAATTAAGACCCATATTTATGCCTTAACACCCATAGTTATGCCTTACGGCGTTTACTTTGCAACATCGGTTGCGAATGCTGTTATAAATATTTGAAATAAAATTATATTACATTGTTATTAGCTTCATATTGTTACTAGCTTTTCATAGGATAGTTATACTACCATTGTTAAAATTAAAAACATTAAATTTTCCAAATAGTTTTTCTTATTATCAACCTCAATATGCATTTAAATATTATAAAATGATTCCGTAGAATACATTATTCATGGCAAAGTTAAGCTCTCCCTGTTTCCATGAAAAACAAGAGAATCAGTTCTATAGAAAAATTATTTAAGAATTCGAACTTTTGAATTTTTCACTTTTACTTCTTCATTTTTTCTTTTCATCAAATT
>APFE031013805.1:0-11221 GCA_000404065.3 Pinus taeda
TTTATTGTTATTGATGCTGCTATATTGATGATCAACGTAGAGGAGCTTATGTATTGTGTATGTTTTCCGCACTAGTACATGATCAGGATAATCTCTGTTGAATATGTGTTAAATTATTCAAAATTTCTACACCTTTGCTTCTGGAGATGGAGTGTTGAGCTCGTTCACCAATTCTTTGTTCCACCTTTATTGCCAGAAAAAGGATGATTGTTAGAATGCAAGTTTGAAGCCGATATCTTTTATGTTGTAGACTCCTTGTAATGCTAGCTATTATAAGCAGAAGGATTCTAGTGGGAAAATATTGAGTTTAATGCTTACTCATAAAGGGAAGAGTTCTTGTAATGCCGTGCAAAGTCTATCCCCAAACCATGTTCAGCACCAGCAGATGTAACTTCCAACATCCATGTAGCTGGGTTGTATTTATCTTTGATCTTTGGCACCCCTGGAATAGCCTGCAGTTTTCATGACAGATAAAAAAAAATTAACTCAGATTTATCCTTTAAATTAGCAGTGCTCTATTCAAAATTGTTCCTTCACTATTGACTGCAAGAATCTGCCGAGTTTTTACCTCAAAGTATTCAACAACCTTGTGAGAATTCTGGCCTAGTGGCCCGAAGAAAATGACTTGCCCTCCATTTTTCATCAACAATAGCTGAACCCATCATGGTAAGACAGAAATCAACACCAATCTCTGAAACAAACGATATTGAGTTATCTTATAATCTAACCTTGGTTTACCTCATCAAAAGTTTCAAAGATGTCAATGCTAGGCTCATGATTGGTAGAGACAACAGTCCTTCCAGTATTTACTGTATTACGAACAGTTCGCATCACAATTGCAGCTGCTCTAGCATCCAAACCAGATGTGGATTCATCCATGAAAATTATAGAAGGATTTGCAAAAAGCTCCACAGCTATTGTTAACCTTTTCTTTTGTTCAGTAGACAATCCAGATATACCAGGCAGGCCTACCAGTGCATCCCTTAAATTGACTAATTCCACTAGTTCCATGACCTCATCAACAAAGGCCTAAAAATTAGAATGTTTTGCAAGTTAGTAACATGACAATTTGATACCAGGTCAAAGAAAACACTATTGCAAGATAGACCAGAAAAAATGAGAGTTGTAGACTTACAATTCTGGTTTCTTTGTCAACATCCTCTAGAAGTCGAAGAAATGCTGAATATAACAAGGATTCCCATACAGTGACCTGAGGAGAATGTATACCATTCTGTTCACAGTAACCTGAAATGCGAGCAAAGGTTTCTTGTTTTTTGGGAAATCCAGAGCTTCGGATATTACCCTCAATGTATCCTCCAGTCCTTCTTCCAGCTAAGACATCCAAGAGTGTTGTCTTACCAGCGCCACTGAACCCCATCAATGCTGTAAGAACACCGGGCCTGAATGCCCCTGTAACATCTTGGAGCAATTTTAGTCTACCTTCAGTCACTCCTTGTTCCCTCATTTCCTGTAGACAAATTCAGAACTTGTCAGCAAAACCCTTCAAGCAACAGAAGCCACAAAAGATGGCAATAGCTGATTCACATAATAGACCAGTCTCAAGGTTCAAAATCCATACAGGGGGCATATCAATGAAGTAATTAACATCTTCAAAAGACATGGCTAGGGATTCAAATGGAAGAATCATTCCTCGCTTGCAAGCAACTCCTTTTGCAGCTTCCAAACCCAATTGATTGGTGCTTTCAAACTAGTTGAATGGTTGCTCGTTCTCCTGATCTGCATTTTAACTGTAACACCAAACAATGAAGGATTTGTTATAGCACTTAAAATCATGGAGTCCATGTTCCATCTCCCCCGCTTAATTTGTTCAAGAAACTCTGCACCAGAATAGGTTAACAGTTGCCTTACAAGTATTACTGTCATCTTCAGAAGACCCTCTTCTTGATCTTGATGGCTTTCTATTGTATCCTTGTGCTGTACCATTCTCCTGGTATTGAATTTCTTCAAGAGATTCCTTGGAAATGACAGTTTGATGTTTCCCAAGAGCTACTGACAACGAATCCCACATTATTCATTTTTGATAAGAATTGGTTAAAGAAATATGAATGGAAAGAGAAGGGGATATATGTGTCTGCACTGTGCAGTGAAGAAGCTCACGATTTAGATATGCAAGAGACAAAGTAAAAAGCACGTTGAAGAGTACTGAAAATCCCAACAAGGCACCAGCTCCTAGCCAATACCAATATGTCTGTGGAAAAATGCCACGACTCTCCAGCACGGAAACACCCAAATTTGTGGCTTTCTCTACACTCTGAAGGCCAACACAGTTCCATGACACGAGTGACTTTGATAAGACTTGAAAAGCTTTTCATAATTAAAACATTTCCCCAAGGAAACTCATGCTGGGTTATTCCCATCTATTCCACAATCTTTTGTGGAGTTCTTAATGTATTGAAAGGTTCAAGCCTTGCCATGATCCATCTAGGGGTGAGCATCTCATTTACAGAAATCGCATTCTCTGCATACTTCAAAGGGGAACACCAGTAGCCCCATATCCACCATTTTGGGATGTCCTCTGCGTCAGAAATATATTGTCAATCTTACTATAAACGTATACTTCGTTGTTGAAAACCTAAAACCCTGAGCCACAAGTTGCAGTAACCCTGAGCCAACAAAAACTCAAACTCGCATTACATGAAGATTAAAATACAAATAGTAATGGCTTACCATAAGAGTATTCCATGGAAGCGTGGGGAGCAAAGCCTGGAAGAGCGGAGTGGCTCCGAGCTGTTCAATCACCCAGGGAATTCCGTCCGAGTGATCCGCTTCAACATCGACGTTCAATTCATGAGACAAAGGCGGAAATAGCCATAAACTCCAAGAAACCTTAAACGGAAATAGCCATAAACTCCACGAACTCTCCTGGAAGGCGGACAGATGTCAAGTGGAATGGAAGGCGGATAGATGTCAAGTGGAAAGTGAAACGTTTTTTAATGTTTTAAAACATTTTTTATTTATTAAATCAGACGGCTGATTTTTGTTCAATCATCTAACAAAAGATCTAACGGCTACAATTATGAGAGAAAAACATTTGGGGGAGTTCATTTCAGATGGAAACGCCTTACGGTGTAATTATTGATTATGTACAAAGTTTGTTATTTTTTAAAAATATATATTTTTGTTTCAGAGTTATAGACAGTAATCAGTTGTTATATTAAGGTAAAGGTATTTTTTGATGTGAAAATAGAGAGGTGTTTTGGATAGATAGTGATCAGGTGGTTATGTTAAGGGTAAAAGGTATTTTTTGATGTGAAATATAGAGAGGTGTTTGGAGTCATGATTCCTTTTCCAATCAATATAATAATTTAGACAGATAAATATAGTCCTAACCAAACTTTAAAAAAAAAAAATATACAAATTTTTTTAAAAACTTATAATAATTTAATAACCACAAAATTTAACATAAATAAACCAAAAAATTACTTAAAAATTACTAATTTAATATATTATATGAAGAATAATATATATATATATATAATATATATATGAGAGACTGGGAAAAAGGGAAAACATGCATCACTTAAAAAAAATTTAAACCAATTTTTATTATAATCTTTTTTAAATCATTATTAAATATATAAAATATAATGTTAAATACATTGGAATCTATGTTTAAAAGAAACTTATGCCACACTCTACTTGGCTTCTAATTTATTTGGTATCCTTTATAGTGTTATGAAAATATAACGCATATTGTAGTGTGTCATTGCTTGCATTAGGGTATTTAATAAATCTTAAAGAGAAAAATTAATAATGAAAAGACGGCAAGAGCTAACCAGCCTGCCATAGGGCATTAAATGACTGGTTAGCTGCATGCCCTTTAACTTTATAACACACTGGCGCGCATAACAAGATAAATGAAAAATAATGAGGTGTGTTATAAAGTTAAAGAGCATGTAGCTAACCAGTCATCTAATGCCCTATGGCAGGCTGGTTAGCTCTTGCCATGAAAAGACCTCAGGTAATAACGATTATACTCGTAAAGTTTCACGTTAGTGATAGAGATGTCGAAAGAACATTTACACGTGTGTGAGAAAGCGACACATTGTAATACCCTCTATAAAAATAGTTTAGTATGATCTGTGTTATTAAAAAATAATAATGATATAATTATTAGTTGAATAGGTTAATTATGTAAATATTATAATTAATTAAGAAACAAAAAATGGTGGGGTTCAAGTGGATTTGGCAGGTGGCCACCAATATCTATCTGGATCATTCATCTCTCTTTAAGAAGCAATGGTCTCCATTGCGTTGAGTTCCTCCATGAGATGAGGAAACTTCTGTTGAACTTGGTCCCTGGTAAGCCACTTGTCCTGGTGAAGGAGTTGGCCTGCTTTGACAACTCGATACAGTTGCATATTTTGTTGGCGAGTGTGCTTGATTTGTGTGTCCATGATCCGATCAATAGCAACTTGTTCCATGCAATCTTGATTTAACTATGTTGGTGTGCGCTGTTTTGCAATGTCGGATGTGTCTAGTAATGGTGGAAAGTATGGCCGAAGGTGGTCCACATTGAACACTAGGTGCAGGCCAAAGAATGGGGGAATGCTGAGCTCGAATGCATTGTCCCCCACAGCCTTGGTAATGGTGTAAGGACCATATCAGAGTGGTATGAGTTTCCGATAGGCTCCAGTAAAGCGTTCCTTTTGCAAATGCAACCAGACTTTGTCACCCACTTGAAACTTGTGTGGCACCCGATGTTGATCATGTCGCTGCTTGTACTTGGCATTTGCTTTCTCCATAATGTCATAGACCTACTAGCAAATATGTTGGATGTGCTCAATGAAGCTAGTTGCCTTATCTGTTTCGGACTGGACATGAGCTGAATCCGCGTGAGTAGCTGCAAATGGCATGGCTACATCAATGGGACATAGTGGATGGAATCTCAAGCCCATCTGAAAAGGGCTGTGGCGAGTCGAGCTGTGAAGAACCTGGTTGTAGCTGTGCTGAACATAAAGGAGGCTTTCGTCACATGTGTGTGGATGCTTTGAGTTGTACATGCGCAGAATGTGTACAATCATTCTGACAAGACTTTCTTCTTACAACAGAGATAGCTTTCTCCCAAGGCTTCCATATATGGTGTTGCGCCATTCAAAAAGTGGTACTAAGAGACAATGAAGCTTCATTAGATTTTGGCTCAGACAATGACAATGAAGGTTCATCAGATTTTGGCTCCGACAATGAGGCTTTTTCAAATTTTGGCTCAGAAAATGAAGCTTCTACAAATTTTGGCTCTCTGGGAGTATCGTGGTGTATGTTTCTTACCTTGACTACTGGGAGTAATGTGGTGTATGTTTCTTGCCTTGACTACCACTGCTTATTGTGGAAATTGAAATTTTCCTATTTTCTCCTTAATTTTTAACATCCGTGTGAACCTTTTAAATTTGGCTATGTGGATTTAGTGTGGTGTATTTTTATTACGTTGATTGTTATTTTAAATTTGGCTCTTTGGATTTACCATGGTGTATTTTTATTAGCTTGACTTCTATTTTTTATGGCAGAAATTTAGATTTTCCTATTTTCTCTTTAATTTTTAGTTTTTAGAACACTCATCTGAACATTTTTTAAATCCATGAGGAGCTATGAACCCCACTTCCACATACTGTGAACTCCAACTCCGCATTGTTGTTGTAAAGCCCACTTTAACGCGGGGGTTGTCAAACTTTCCCAATTAATACACATGATCCGAGTTCTATTCTCACAAAGGGTTGAACCTCCGTCATTTTGGTGGCCACACCCATCTCAACCAGTAGACCACACAATAAACAGGCTCATTTGAACCTATGATTTACTGAACCAAAATATGGGAATATTTACATGTTTTTAAGATGTTCAATTTGTGATCCAACGCTTTGTTATGTGTAGTGAGATTCTCATTTGTTAAAGTTGTCGGATCATTTGACATTTGTTGCAGTTGAGTGATTACCATGTTCCATAAAAACTTAAACGCTCCTCATCTCAATGTATATGACTATCTTTGAGTGTTGTTAAAGTTTATGCAATTTAAATTTAGGGTCTTTTATTTCATTTATAGGATATGAATCTGATGCCCCTTTATAACTTTATCTAAAGGCATGCCAAAACATGAATCCACTATGAATTCGACGAGAGATGACCTTCATGCCCTGAAGGAATTTGCGCCTATTTATCAAACAAGATTGATAAAAAACAATATGTTTGGTATGGGTTTTGATCACAACTTTGGCCTCTGGTTCATTGGAAGGCATTTAAAACCAGATTTGATGGTAGAGAGTGGTGTTTTCAAAAATGATTTAACGTGGGTTTTAGTGCAGGCCATTCCTAACGATCCTATAATATCAAGTACCCCTTGTCATCCTGAAAAGCATTTGAAGGAGGATCATCCTATGCAGATTTCGATTGCAGCTATTATTCAGGAAAACGATTTAATGATTTTGGAAGCATTCAATGGAAGTCTACAATAAAAGAGTATGATATTTTAGATGAGAGAAAGGTGTATGTTTTCTTTGATGAGTGAGGCCTTGGTTAATTGTGTGTCGATGCAATAGATGCACTTGTTTGAGTACAATTTTTGGGTTTTTGTTTACCACTGGTTTCTTCACAGTGAGAACCACTAATTAGATATAGTTAGTGCCAACAAAATGGCTAACAACCATGTTTCACTCTTTCAACTCTTCAGTTTTTCCTGTGACAGGAAAACGACCTCTCCTATTTTATTCTGATTAAGTGTTATTTGATTAACTTTAGATTGAAGCAAGCTCTGAAGGCAAGATTTAAGCATTGGTGTTTGAGGATAACTATGACACTGGCACAAGAGACCATTACTCTCTTCGTCAAATATGTGATCAGTTGCATATAAAAGGTGAAAATGCTTTCTGCCTATGAAATTATAATATCACTTGCCATTTATTAACATTAATATTTATTAGGAAAAGTTCGATGTTGCTCTTCTGGTCCATTTAATTCTCTATATAGTTTGTAATACATGTTTGATTTAATTTTACATTAGACAACCCTGCTTGGGATAATTTTATTGTAGAGAAATTGTAGGAGTTGATAGTCGCTAAGGAACTCACAAGACATGGTATTAGCGAAATTTCTTTTTTTTTTTCAGTAGAAAAATCATATATGTTTATATTGATGTAAAGATCATTTACATAATTTCGGTTTATATATTAAACCGAGAGCATGGGAAGCTAAAAGCCCTAGGCTTCAGCGGTGGTATAAAACAAACATGAGCGTTTCATGGATGATATATGAAGATGAGCAAAAAGTGTGAATACATATTGGTGAAAATATTGGAGAGTCACATATACAGATTTTTTGAAAAGACTCCCGGGTGACAATAAAGTTCATAATAAAAGAGAAATTGACGGTAGGTCCTCTTGGGCGAAGCTCAGGAGACTGAGGTTCAAATCTCACGGAGTACAGTGACCTGTTATGGTGGCGGCTAGAGGGGCGGACTCCCCAAACCGTCTGAGTCTGCTCTTGCTAAAATCATAGGATATTAGTATACCCGACTTACAGGTGGTTGGATATACTCTTGGTGTTTTAGACCAAACATGAGGTTTGATCCCGGGTCTCTCCTGGATTAAGCTTGATAGTTACCGTTTCACCATGTGGTTAAAAAAAAAGAAAAGAGAAATATATGCTGTTCATGATTAATCACATTATGTAAAGAGCCTATTAGCGAAATTTCATCACATAGAATCTAAACCGAATTCATTGTATTCGCTGGAAAGGCTAAATTTTAAAAATGATTCTAGCCTACTTTTAAAATCCAAACATAATTCACTATATTTGGTGAAAGGGATAAACTTCTAAAAATGATTCTAGCCATTAGGGCATGCATATAATTTTGGAACTCAGTTACCTGTGTTTATTGAATATGTTAGCATAAAAAAATGGAATATGTTAGCATAAAAAATGGAATAAAAATGAAGTAATCATTTTTTAATATCAGGAACATACTAAGATGCCCATATTGAAAGCCCCAAACACTCACTGTTTCGTTATGTTTTCCAAACCCATTATGGAATATGCTTTGAATTTGTCAATGAAACTTTCTTTGAGGCTTGGTTCACCACGTTGGATTGCCAAATTCTACATCAGATTGACAACAAAAAGAGAAACATTGTTCAACATTATGACAATGTATAACTTCTCTTTATCCTGATCGGGATGCGGAGAATTCTACATCAGATTGATAACAAAAAGAGAAACATTGTTCAACATTATGACAATGTATAACTTCTCTTTATCCTGATCGGGATGCGGTGGTGTAAAAAGCTTTAGTGGTGATATATTTTGAGGGAGGTGGTTTTAGAGTTAATTTTAAATTTAGTAAAAATATTAAAAATTTAATTTTCTCAATTATTAGCCTTATAATAGCATTGAAAAACTTTGACTCACTCTTTTTGGGCAGTTGGTTACAAGGGGAAGGAAAATAAACTATTTCTGCTAAATATAAATAGGAGATATTTCTTTGCGAGAGCAATTAGATGGTGATAAGAAGTAAAAAGAAATGAAGAACTTAGATGGTGTTAAGAAGAAGTATCAAGAAATGAAAAGAATTGTAATTAAAAAAGGGAAAAGTAGAAATGAGCTCGAAGGAATTGTAATTAAAAAAGGGAAAAGTGGAAATGAGCTCGAAGGAAACTTGTAGTAACAATGAGGTATTCCTATTACTAAAAGTTGTGGTTGGAAGAAATGTGGAAAGAAGGAATTTGTCAAACCAGATATTCAAATAAGCTTTATTTTATTTTAATCTTTAAAAAAAGGAAAAAAAGAATAAGTCAAACATCTAAATCTTTTGGAATTCTTTTTCAATAGTTTTATAATAAATGTATGGTTTATTGAGATTTAGTTTATAGTATATATGTATAAACATCTTTTATTTATGACAATAGAGTAATTTTTAGATAACTATAAGAAAAATTGAGATACTTTTTATCAGGGTAATAATTATATATGTATAGCAGAAAATCATTATAACAAGGGAAAAATACTTGTAAGAAGTTTTTTTAAAGAAAGATATGAATATTTAAATGTAATAGATAAAAGGAGTAAGAAAAACAACTTTCTCACATCTCTCTCTCTCTATATATATATATATAACACTGTTTGTAACCATCAGAGAAATTTTGGGGTCAAAAATAGAATCAATTTTATAAGAACCAATAGGATTCAATATGATGATGTCAATCATGAGGATGATTCACCATTTTTGACCCTACTACACAAAAAATGTGAAATACATGGAAAAATGTGATTGCAATCATATTTTTCATCTATTCCGCATTAATCACCTTTTTTTCATGTGTGTAGTAGGATCCATCGAATGTATGCAGCTTGGTTACTCCTTGGATGAAAAATTAAATCCCACATAGTGCTATTTGCTCAAAATTTGAGTGAAATGGTAGGGATATAAGTTGAAAGAATAGTTTTCCTTTTTTCCCTGGAAAATTTGAAGAGGTAATCTAATCTTATTTTATTATTTCCACTATTATTTTATAATATTCCTTAGGAGACCCATTTTAAACCTCAAAATATATCTAATTTGCATAATTGTAGAGAATGTATTCATATGAATTAATAAAACTATATATATAATAATAATAAAATAAAAAATAATTAATGGTATATAGTATATTATATATAATAAATATATATAATATATACTTTGTAATATTATGGACAATCATATATCAAGATATCATTCAAAATAATTCATTAACCAAATATTATACCAATGTTACAATAAACTTTTTTTGGAATTTTCAAAAGAGGAGACTTTAGGCCTACAAATTTTGTATTTAATTGTTTAGTCATACAATTATTTGTAATGTTTTGTGTACTATAAGTCTAAGTTGGGAAGAGATAATATATATATATATATAATAAACCAGGTGTTTGATGGAAAATTTACTTTCTAAGAAATACCGCTAGTGTCAAGTGTCTATGGGTTTGTCAAAAATTTATAATTTGCATTATTCATATGGATTTAAAAAACTATATCTATGATTAAAAAAATAAAGAAGAAAATATATGTAGCTTGATATAGCATGGACAATCGTGTATCAAGATATGCATTCAAAAAGAATTCATTAAACCAAATATTATACAATGTTGCAATGAACTTTTTTGGAATTTTTCAGAAAAAACTTTTAAGCTACAAATTTTGTATTTAAATTATTTATGTCATACAATATTGTAATGTTTGTGTATTAATAATCTAAGTTGTGAAAGGGATAATATAACATTATAATTATATATATGAAATGAAAAAACCAATTCATTTGGTGTCTGATGTTAAAAGTCATGAAAAATTTTATTTTTTAAGAAATACTGCAGTGTTAAGTGTCCTATGGGTTTTTCCAAATAGTTTATAAGTTTAAATTTGATATAGGGTTATTATTTTTATAATTATTAATAATAATAATTAAAATAAAATATAATTAGGAAATTAGGTTTTCTATTTTTATAAATAAGTTTTTCTAAAAGTTTAATTTAATTATCAATTATTATTAGAGAGATATTAGAAAATATCTACCCAATAATTGATAATTTAATTATCAATCATATATTACATATGCATTCAAAATATGTCAGAATTAAATTCCAAAAAATTAAAAAATCTCAATATTAATGAGTTTTGTGAGAGTTAAATTCCAAAAAATAAAAAAATCTCAATGTTAATGAGTTTTATATGTACGTTGTGAATAAAATTATGAAATAAAAATACAACAATATTAATAATATGCATTTTAAATCATTTACTTTTCTTTTTTAATTTAATGTTAATCAAAATTAATGATGATGATGATGATGGTTAACGTTCGCTGAGACCAAACATTGGTCTATCGGACCTAAAGAAACAAATTATTTATTTTGATTTAAGATTTTATTCCTATGCTCAAAATGCTTGGAGAGAAGCCTCCCCAGCTCACTATAATTTTGACATTGTAAAAGGCTAGGAAGGTCAGTATTGTAACAAAGATTGTGAAACTGAGATCTAATGTGGTTGTACGTGGGGCACTCTAAGACGAAGTGGTTTTCATCATCGATGTTCCTATTCTCACATATATGGCAGATCCTTTCCATCCATGGCGTTTTAGGAACTGCCCAACGACCTGTTTCAATATGGAGCTCATGAGAATTTGTTCTAATCTTTGCTATATTAATTTTCTTCTTTGAGCTAGTTAAAATAAAGAGATAC
>APFE031013810.1:0-15246 GCA_000404065.3 Pinus taeda
GTAATATAAACACAATTTAGAAAATTAGAATTTTTATAATTTTCAAATACATATAACTAAATATAGAAACAAACATATCTATACTTGATTAATACTAATTGATGGATGGAATAATAGTTGAAATGAACTTCGGACACCAACATTAAGACCTTAAATGATTTGCAAAATATACACCATCACTATATCATCTAATGGGGGAAATGTGAGTACTCGTCAAGATCATTACCATATGTTGACTGTTGAAAAGTGTGTTTTGGGTCAATATCGATAATCAAACTATTACCATATGTTGGCTCACAAAAAGTGATTTTTTGGTCAATATCAATAATGAAAATATCATCTCCAAAATACACAACAATTATTATATTCCTTTCTTATGGGATTGAATATGGAGTTACACTTCATTCGACTTTATGATGCTATGCCACTTTAAGTACATAAAAACTATATTTTTAATGTTATAGTTCATGTTAGATATTAAAATTGACGTGTGTGGTAAAATTTGAAGAATCAAAATGTCATGATCATAAATTCTACTAGGGGTCATAGTTTCTAGAATTCATTGTGTTTTAAAGATCATAGTGCACTATGGTTTAATTAATTTTAGAGTTAGTGCCTTAAGAATTATCAAGTGTTATTGTTTTTCTATAGTAATAGTGGTTAGAGGTTTTATTATGGAAGGGTTTGTAATTATCTAAGAGTATGAGTGATCATAGTAAATTAGCGATTATGGGTCATATTAGTGTTTTGACATTCATAATGGTTTCTCGTTAAGGGGCGCATATTGTATCAGATATTATAGTGGTCAAAGTGGTCAAAGGTTATATTAAATAAGGGGAACAATTTTGTGGGGGTTAATATATAGTCCAATATATACAAATATCTAATAATAAATTCACTATAATTAGTGAATTTATAGATACATATATTAATATATATTTTTATATGTTAAAATATTATTTGTAAAGCGAATGTGTGTTTCCTTATGATTTCCCTCATTGTTTTAATTGAATAACTAATTGGTCGTACTTAAAAAATCCCTAGTGATTTTGTAGCTAGGTTTTTCATACTCCTAGAGTTTTGCAAGGCTCTTAGAAA
Organism: Pinus taeda; assembly: GCA_000404065.3. Classification (NCBI taxonomy): domain Eukaryota; kingdom Viridiplantae; phylum Streptophyta; class Pinopsida; order Pinales; family Pinaceae; genus Pinus; species Pinus taeda. The sequence continues at coordinate 1,099 of APFE031013810.1, forward strand.
TATTGAAAAAAATAGGTCTTCTCAAACTTTGAAATAAATATTTTATTTATATATTTATCATTCAAATTTTCCAACCTTAACGTATTTACAAAAAAATACAAAATAATTACTTTTTATTACTAATGAAGAGGATTGTTAATCCATATGACATTAATGAAGATGATATTAATCTATATGATTTTATTAATTAGTTTAAAAAGTTATTTTATTAGTGAAAATTGCTAGTAAGCCATATGAATTTTAATAATCTTTTTCTTATTTAACAACTTATCCTCAAATTTTATTTTGAAAATTTTATTATTTAGCAAAAAAATTATGTATAATTACTTTCACCACTTTTTGGTAATTGTGTGAATTGAAACCAGGTTGATAGTGTGACTCACTTCAGATTTAAGAATTAACTTTGTGCATATTATGTACACTTTGAAAAAGACAATTTTGCACATTAGGTTTTTAAATATTACTATTACTTTTTTAACTTTGAAATTATCATTTTTATTACAAAAGAAATACAAAAGAAATTAAATAATCGGTCTTTTTAACTTTGAAACTGCCCCTTTTTTACTTAAAAAAAAATAAATGTATTTTAAAATTTAACTTTTAATTTTTAATTTTTTACTTTTTACTTTGTCATCAACTGTTTCGTCTTTCTTACATTGAAATTGCCATCTTTTTTACCTCCAGACACAATGGAGGAGTGAGATTAGACTGAAAATGGTATCAGCGGTTCGGTCTTTCTTACTTTGAAATTGCCAATTTTTTAACCTCTAGACGCAATGGAGGAGTACGATTACGCACCAAGCTCACAATGGATGATATACGTCACGACTATCTATTTGCATGCGATGAAACACCACAAGAGAAGCAATTAACAATGTTTTTAAATTTAACTTTTTATCTTTTACTTTACCTTTCTTTAAAATTTAAAGGTTAATTATTTTGGTTCGTGTTTTTTTAATTTAATGGTTTGCTTTTTTGTGGACTGCTTATTTAAATTTAGTTTATTTTTTTTTCAAGCTGTCATTAAAATTAAAAATTAACATTCTACTTTCTAAATTTAGGTAACATTTTTCTTTTATGAGCAGTCTTTTTGAATTCAAGCCGTTTCTTTCCTAGCCGTTTCGTCATCGTTCCAAATGGATTTCACAATAGCCAATATGTGATGATTTTCTTGATGACGAAAACCATGGGTATGCCCAATTGTTAGCTGATAGTGTTTTTATTGCTAACGTCAACGTCTTTGTTGGGAGAGCGTAACACTGGATATACGATATGATGGTCGCGTGTTCGGTCTGTAGTGGAATATATAAAGAGCGTCAGATTGAATATCTTTGAAGGTCATGTATCTTTGTTGGGAGAGCGTCAGACGGAATATATGAATATTGTGTGTGTCACAACCCACACTACTTACCATGCAAAATAAAAAAAAATTGGTTGATTTCACGTATATTCTGATTGTAATTATTGTTTTACCCACACCAGGTATGTCTGCATGTTATTATAGCTATTCATCCATGCAGCTAAGGGAGGGTAACTTCTAAGGTGGCAGACCCCTTGACGGCCATGGTGATACATTAATACCATAACCTCTGTCGAGGGGGCGTTTATTAATACCCAAACTTGAAACCCTTCCTGCTAATGCGACGTAGGGCTGACGTTTCCAGCGTCCTTTGCCGCCAACGATCACCTACCTGCGTGCATTTACTCTCCTGAACAGAGAGGAACACAGCTGGCTTGCCTTGGGATTTCTCCTCATCGACCTGTATTGCGGTAACTTAGCTCGCTGGAGGAGGTAATAAATGACATGGTCCTGCAAGGGACTCCTCGGGATCACAGATCTGATCGACGACAGATATCGCCCTTCCTTGATCGGACGGTCAAGCCAACTACTAGTTGTGAGGTGGCTCTAGGGATTTTCTTTATATTATCATTTGGTTTCATTTCCGTGGTTAATCGTTCTGTCTCCTGTTCTATACTCCTCTTCTCCTCGTTGTCGTCTCCAATGGTGGCGCCTGGTTCGCAGATATGCTCCGGAGTCTGTAACTATTCTTAGCACGCCATTCTACTTGAAACTTTGCAGGTAATCCTTTTTGTTTTCAATAAGAAATTGTACATCTATTGATTTTGTTTTGGAATCGCCTACTGTTACCATTAACTCATGTGCATGATTTGGTTGACAGAGTTCGAGGGACTTTCTATGCAGCTCAAGCTCAATTTCTGGAAGCTGCTCCTCAGGTAAGCCTACGCCCTTGTAGCATAGGATTTATAATTGCATTTGATATTGGGTTGAAGTTGATTTTCCCTTTTTCTGTCAGGCGATTTCTCCGTTGCTCCGTTGGAGGTTGAACCCTTGTGGCCTATTCACTTGAGGGCGCCGTCTTGTGTTTGAAACCAGGATGCGACCTTCAGGGTGGCAACGGTATTTACCGTGCCTGAACAGAACTCATAGGCATATGCCTAAACTTGAAATGTATTATTTTCATTTGGGTTTTCTGTCAGTGTTCTATTGTACAAATATTTGGTCGACCATCACTGTGGATGGCTTAGTTGATGCGCCGTGAGGCATTGTCATATTTGCACCTTTGTTTTGGATTTTTGGTTATAATGTATTGGTGAACATGACTCTATTTTCTTCATACGCATGTGGAATTTCCAGTTACTCTGTTTCCTGAAGTAATGATACTGTAATTGTTTCCAATTACTCTTGTTATGCTACTGTTATATTCATGTAATGCTATTCCATGCGAGGATTAGACATTTTTAAGGTAGTATAGTCATTACCATGGTACTATGTTTTCTTTACCGTACCAAGAGCAATGGTCGTTGCTCCACCGTGTTTCTTGATTAATTGACCCCTATGCACAGGCTATGCGCACGCGCTTCCAGCATTTCTTGTCATAATATAAATATATGTACATGTCTGGCTTGAATATTCGCTCAGGGTCTTTTCCTGTTTAATTATTGTATCACTGTTTACATGTTACGAATCTGCTATTTTAATGATTACATTTCTTCTATCGAATGCAACTCATAAGTTGATTCTTATATTCGGTTCTTTTCTTTCATTTACAGAGACTCTGTCTCTGATTTATGTCACCCCTACCCAACAAGGTAGGGTTTATATTTAGTTCTTTTGAATTCCGTGCTACAGAGACTCCACCGAATCTGTGTAACATTCTATTCGGATTCTAAGTTACCCATGCTCGGCTCCACCTCAGATTTTGTTTAATGAATCAATGTGTTATGATATATATATATATATACACATGTATACTTTTCATCAGACTTCGTTTAATGATTCATAGTGTTGCTTATACATATGTACATGTATACTTTTCATTGGTTTTCTTACTGTAGCATCTGTATATTATTTTTCTTGAACATATTAAGACTATTTGTCATATTAATACTCTGACCTACAGTCCAAATAATATCTTTAAAAACACGATTATACCGCAGATCATAATATAAAATGATAACTGTACTGACCTGCACCGTTATTCTATAGTCTTCAGCGCTGTTCCAGATTAAAGGATAATACCTTTATGCTTGTTCTTCTCCCAACCATGAGACCAGTCCACCAGACTAAGTCTCCCCCCAAGCCCTCTTGCCAGACCGCTGTCTTCAGCAAGATATTGCACCACCTGTGCCTGTACTATCTGGTCCCTACCAGACTTAACACCCTCTTTTCTTCCTTCTTCTCCCCGTTTGTTCCTTAACAACCCGGGTCCTTTTCCTTTTCCCTTTTCTATGGGAGTAGGAGAAACAGTTAGGGTTTTTCCCTGTTAACAACTGTTTTTTTTTTTTTCATTTATCATGTGGCAAGAAAAGAGAATAACTTCCTCATAGAAGTTATTATGTGTAACCATTCAATTTGTACTCAGTTTTGAATTAATAATATTCAATTCATTTTTTTTTCACAAAAAGATATTGATTTCTGTTCAATAATTACTTACAATGGTAAAACAAAAAATTTATTCACATAAATTACCGAGTCATTACATCTCCTCCCCCTGCGATTGGACACCGTCTCGGTGTATTTTAACCATGAAGAGAGCTGGATAAGTTCTTTTCATTAGCTCTACATCCTCCCAAGTGGCTTCCTCAGGTCCATAGTGTCCCCATTGGATCTTCACTTGGATAATAACTCGTTTCCGCAGCTGCACTTCTCTCCGGTCGAGGATGTTCAGAGGTTCGACCAGATCCTCTCCTTCCGGTTCGACCTGCATTGTACAATTTCTAAAGTTAGTTTTTCTTTGAATATTAATTTCAACAGTCTTACTGTAGCAATAGTTACTACCTGAATATCCTGCCATTGGATCACATGCTAAGGGTAATAGACATATTTCTTCAGTACCGAAACATGGAACACGTTGTGAACTCGAATGTGACTAGGCAAGGCAAGCTGGTATGCCACTGGTCCAATCCTAGCCAGGATTTGGAAGGGTCCATAGTATCGGGGTGCCAATTTGGCACACCCGCTCCATTATAAGGTACTTCTTTTAGCCTGAATTCTGATATAAACATGGTCCCCAACTTGGTACTCCTTAAATCTTCTTTTCAGATCAGCAAAATTTTTCTGTCTGTCTTCAGCAGCCTTCAAATTTATGCGCACTCTTTTCACCATATCTTCCATTTCTTTAAGCATCTCAGGTCCCAAACTTATTTTATCTTCGGGTCCTCCCCAGCTAGAGGGTGTACGGCATTTCTCACCGTACATAACCTCAAATGGGCTCATTTGTGTAGAGGTGTGATACCCATTATTATACGCGAATTCTACCAGATGCAGATATTCTTCCCACAGCGTTGGTTGTTGCATAACGTATGCCCATAGCATATCTTCCACCACTTGGTTTACTCGTTCCATTTGTCCATCGGTTTGAGGATGGTATGTTGTGCTAAAATTTAGTTGGGTTCCTAAATCAGCGAATAGTGTTCTCCAAAAGGCTGATGTGAACTTCACATCGCGATCGGAAATTATCGTTTTTGGAAGTCCATGAAGCTTAAACACATTCAGCATAAGAACATGAGCAATTTGTGTAGCTTTATACGTGGAATGTACCGGTATAAAATGCGCAGCTTTTCTTAGCTTATCTAATACCACCATAATGGAATCGTTGTTCCTTTTTGACTTAGGTAACCCTGTGATGAAATCCATGGAAATGATTTTCCATTTCCATTCCGGAATAGGTAATGGTTGCAATAATCCCGCTGGATGCTGGTGTTCTTCTTTAATCTGCTGGCATTCTAAACATCGTGCCAAATACTCGGCAATGTTCTTCTTCATTCCTGGCCAAAAGTAATCTTTTTGGATGGCAGTAATCATTTTCTGGTATCCCAGGTGTCCCGCATAATGGTTGACATGGAATTCATCCATAATCATATTTTTAATTTTATCTTGGTTGGGTAAATATAATCTTTGCTGGAAATATATCATTCCCGCATCATCTAACTCATAATCTGGTTGGCCTGCCAAATTAGCAAATTGCTGTAGCTGCAGTTTTAACTGCTGATATTCAACATCTTGACTTGCGGTTTCCTTAACCATTTCCAAAATGGGACTCTTCCACCCACTAACGGAGATTTCACACAAATGTTGTATTTTCCGACTTAAGGCATCCGCCACTCGGTTTTCTTTCCCTTGCAAATGTTTTATCTCGAAATCAAAGCCGCTCAGGAAGTCCACCCCCCGTGCTTGCCTAGCGTTTAAGGTAGGCTGGCTGAAATAGTTGGTCAAACTATGATGATCAGTGAGCAGCAAAAATTTCCCGCCCACAAGATAATTTCACCACATTTTTAAGGCATGGATGACGGCAATCAATTCTAAATCATAAGCATAATATTTCTGTTCGTGCTCCTTTAATTTCCAGGACTCGTACGCAACCACCTTGCCTTGTTGCATTAAAACTCCACCTACTCCTTCTTTGCTCACATCCGTACATACCACGTAATCCTTATCAGGATTAGCTATCCTCAAAATAGGTGTTGTGGTGAGCAAGTGTTTCAATTGTTCAAAACTTTTCTGGCAGTTTGGGGTCCAATGGAATGCTTTCCCCTTTTTCTGTAATGAGGTAATGGGAAATGCTACTCTAGAAAAACCTTCTACAAACCTCCTATAATATCCAGCCAGTCCCATAAAAGATCGAACATCTGCCACATCTTTCGGTACAGGCCAATCCATTATGGCCTTTATCTTCTCTGGGTCCACAACGATCCCTTCCTTGGTAATTACATGTCCCAAATATTGGATTTCTTCTTTAAAGAAATCACACTTACTAAACTTTGCGTACAGTTGGTGTTCCCGAAGGGTCTGTAACACCTTTCTAAGATGTTCATGATGCTCCTCCATGGTGCGAGAATATACTAATATATCATCAATAAATATCAGTACAAATCTGTCCAAATAGTGATGAAAAATAATGTTCATTAAACACATGAACGTTGCGTGGGCATTGGTAAGTCCGAATGGCAAGACCACAAATTCATAATGACCGTATCTGGTTCTAAAAGTTGTTTTAGCGATATCTTCTTCTTTAATTCGGATTTGATGGTAACCAGAACGCAGATCAATCTTAGAGAACACCATCGCACCTTTCACTTGATCGAATAGTTCGTCGATCCGTGGTAAAGGATATTTATTCTTAATGGTTAGCTTATTTAACTGTCGGTAATCAATGCACATCCGGAAGGTTCCGTCCTTCTTCTTAACAAACAGCACTGGGGCTCCCCACGGGGACACACTAGGACGTAAATAATTCTTGTCTAATACTTCTTGCAACTGCATTTTTAATTTTGTCAGTTCGGGTACACTCATTCTATATGGTGCCCGTGACACTGGTGCCGCTCCTGGAACCAACTCAATGGTAAAATCTATGTTCCTTCTTGGGGGCAACCCAGGAATTTCTTCTGGGAAAACATCTGTGAATTCTTGGATTACAGGGATATTATTTAGAATAGTCGTTTTATCCTTAGAGTCTGCATAACCCACCTGGATGGCATAGACCTGGCATCCTTTTCGAATACATTTTACAAGCTGGTTTGCTGTTATTGGTCGAACTTGCACAGGTCATTTAATTCCTTGCATTTCTTTTCTGTTTCCAAGGTGATCTCTAAAGTAGATAATCTTGGTCTTACAATCCACTAATGACCAATGTTTTTCCAGCCAGTCCATACCAATGAGAATATCATAGGAGCCAAGGGGAAGCACGTTTAACTCAGCTGTTACTGACTGTCCAGCTACGGTGAAGGAGCAGTCCTTAATTTTAGCTATCACTCGTCTTTTGTCTCTTGTAGCTAATTGCACCAGCCATGGGTTTTTAAACTTAACAGATTGTAAATTACAACGTTCCACTACTTTTGGGCTTACATAACTCAGTGTAGCCCCAGGATCAATTAAAACAGATACAGTAAGGTCTGAAATATTACCTTCGAATTCGACCATAGTTGGTTGATACTCTGCCTGACGGTCTTCCAAAGCCGCATTAATCCTAGGTACACTGCGTCCCACTTCGCCGACTGTTGAAGCTTCGTGAATTTGGGATAACTGTTCTGTCCCCTTCCGCTGTGGACAGTTTTTGATCTAATGGGGTCCCCCACAACCCCAGCATTGCACCGGGGGTCTTGTTGTCCCTTCATTGTCCAAGCATTCCTGTTGTTCGCTAACTTTAGATTCATTGTTAGGCCTAAATTTGGATGTGGTTCTAGTTGGGATTCTGCTGTTCAGTCCTTTTCCATTTCCCTTACTTCCACTGATGTGATTTCCTTTGTTGTTTCCTATTGACTTAAAGCTATTTTTCTCATTCCATTTTCTGCCAGCTGCTTCCCCCTTTTGTTTGCTTTGCTGATAACAGATTCTGGCCTTCCGAATTACCTCATCCATTGATTTTGGATTGTCAAATTCAATCCGTTCTCGCATGTAGGGTGGTAGGCTTCTTACAAATCTCTGTACCTTTGCCTTTTCTTCCATTATATATGGCACATAGCGAAGCAGGGAAGTAAAGCGGGTGATGAACTCGTCCACAGTCTGCTGCCCCAAACACAGATCATGGAACTCTCTTGCCTTCTCATCGTAGAACCGTTCAGTTAGGTACCTATCTTTAAAATACTTTTGGAAGTTATCCCAAGTAATAGTCTGTTCAGTAACTCATTTTACAATCTTCACTTCCTCCCACCATAAGGTGGCCTTTCCGTGTAGCTGAAAAATAGCCAATCTTGCTTTAAGATTGTGGTCATATTCATAGAGCTGGAAATACTTGTTCATATTAATTAGCCATGCTTCAGCTACTTCTTCTTGTTCCCCATCAAAATGTGGTGGTTTAATTTTGCGAAATTCCCCTTGTAGTTGCACCCTTTGTCTTTTCGAAGTTTGTTGTTCAATTACATTATCGGAAAGCTCCTCCTGTTCCTTCGATCCTTCAGGGGGCATAGGGTGGTTCTGTTCTTCCGACATCCTCTATTGCTCCATACTAGGATTAGCTGGTACTTGATTCTATCGATCAGATAAACTTTTCAGCATTCTTTCTTGCTCCATTGTTAGTCTATCATTGTCTTCCCGCAGCCTTGCCAATCTCATTTTTAAGTTCCTGTACGGTTTCCAGAATGGATTGATTTGTAACTCTGGCCTCTTCCCCAAGCTGGACCCGTAGTTCAGGATTATTTTCAGGGCCAGGTATCCCTTGTCCCATCACAGGTCATCGAGTTGTATTATTTTCTCTCCTCATTCTGCAAGTTTTCGAAACTCCTGATCCTGTGCTTATTCCAACAAAAATGAAAAGTAATGATAAGGAAGTTCATATTTTATTAAATTTTTTTATTTATTTTTTATTCCTCTTATGTCAATCTATCCTTACCCAGAGGCCTCAGTTTTGTAACTGGGCTCTGATACCATATGTCACAACCCACACTACTTACCATGCACTACTTACCATGCAAAATAAAAAAAAATTCGTTGATTTCACGTATACTTTGATTGTAATTATTGTTTTACCCACACCAGGTATGTCTGCATGTTATTATAAGTATTCATCCACGCAACTAAGGGAGGGTAACTTCTAAGGTGGCAGACCCCTTGACGGCCATGGTGATACATTAATACCATAACCTCTGTCGAGGTGGCATTTATTAATACCCGAACTTGAAATCCTTCCTGCTGATGTGACGTAGGGCTGACGTTTCCAGCGTCCTATGCCACCAACGATCACCTACCTGTGCGCATTTACTCTCCTGAACGGAGAGGGACACAGCTGGCTTGCCTCGGGATTTCTCCTCATCGACCTTGATTGCGGTAGCTGAGCTCGCTCGAGGAGGTAATAAATGACATGGTCCTGCAATGGACTCCTCGGGATCACAAATCTGATCGACGGCAGATATCGCCCTTCCTTGATCGGACGGTCAGGCCAACTTCCAGTTGTCAGGTGGCTCTAGGGTTTCACTTTATATTATCATTTGGTTTCATTTATGTGGTTAATCGTTCTGTCTCCTATTCTATACTCCTCTGCTCCTCATCGCCGTCTCCAATGGTGGCGCCTGGTTCGCAGATATGCTCCGGAGTCTGTAACTATTCTTAGCACGCCATTCTACTTGAAACTTTGCAGGTAATCCTTTTTTTTTTCAATAAGAAATTGTACAGATATTGATTTTGTTTTGGAATTGCCTACTATTACCATTAACTCATGTGCATGATTTGGTTGACAGAGTTCGAGGGACTTTCTATGCGGCTCAAGCTTAATTTCTGGAAGCTGCTCCTCAGGTAAGCCTACACCCTCGTAGCGTAGGATTTATAATTGCATTTGATATTGGGTTGAAGTTGATTTTCCCTTTTTCTGTCAGGCGATTTCTCCGTTGCTCCTTTGGAGGTTGAACCCTTGTGGCTTATTCGCCTGAGGGCGCCGTCCTATGTTTGAAACCAGGATGCGGCCTTCAGGGTGGCAATGGTATTTACCGTGCCTGAACAGAACTCATACTCATATGCCTAAACTCGAAATGTATTATTTTCATTTGGGTTTTCTGTCATTGTTCTATTGTACAAATATTTGGTCGACCATCACTCTGGATGGCTTAGTTGATGCGCCGTGAGGAATTGTCATATTTGCACCTTTGTTTTGGATTTTTGGTTATAATGCATTGGTGAACATGACTCTATTTTCTTCAGACGCATGTGGAATTTCCACTTACTCTGTTTCGTGAAGTAATGATACTGTAATTGTTTCCATTTACTCTTGTTATGCTACTGTTATATTCGTGTAATGCTATTCCATGCGAGGATTAGACATTTTTAAAGTAGTATAGTCATTACCATGGTACTGTGTTTTCTTTACCGTACCTAGAGCAATGGTCGTTGCTCCACCGTGTTTCTTGATTAATTGACCCCTGTGCACAGCCTATGCGCACGCGCTTCCAACATTTCTTGTCATAATATAAATATATGTACATGTCTGGGTTGAATATTCGCTCAGGGTCTTTTCCTGTTTAATTATTGTATCACTGTTTACATGTTACGAATCTGCTATTTTAATGATTACATTTCTTCTATTGAATGCAACTCAGAAGTTGATTCTTATATTCAGTTCTTTTCTTTCATTTACAGAGACTCTGTCTCTGATTTATGTCACCCCTACCCAACAAGGTAGGGTTTATATTTAGTTCTTTTGAATTCCGTGTTACAGAGACTCCACCGAATCTGTCTAACATTCTATTCAGATTCTAAGTTACCCATGCTCGGCTCCACCTCAGATTTTGTTTAATGAATCAATGTGTTATGATATATATATATATACACATGTATACTTTTCATCAGACTTCGTTTAATGATTCATAGTGTTGCTTATACATATGTACATGTATACTTTTCATTGGTTTTCTTACTGTAGCATCTGTATATTATTTTTCTTGAACAGATTAAGAATATTTGTCATATTAATACTCTGACCTACAGTCCAAATAGTATCTTTAAAAACACGATTATACCTCAGATCATAATATAAAATGATAACTGTACTGACATGCACCGTTATTCTATAGTCTTCAGCGCTGTTCCAGATTAAAGGATAATACCTTGATGCTTGTTCTCCTCCCAACCATGAGACCAGTCCACTAGACTAAGTCTCCCCCCAAGCCCTCTTGCCAGACCGTTGTCTTCAGCAAGATATTGCACCACTTGTGCCTGTGCTATCTGGTCCCTACCAGACTTAGCACCCTCTTTTCTTCCTTCTTCTCCCCGTTTGTTCCTTAACAACTCGGGTCCTTTTCCTTTTCCCTTTTCTATGGGAGTAGGAGAAACAGTTAGGGTTTTTCCCTATTAACAACTGTTTTTTTTTTTTTCATTTATCATGTGGCAAGAAAAGAGAATAACTTCCTCATAGAAGTTATTATGTGTAACCATTCAATTTGTACTCAGTTTTGAATTAATATTATTCAATTCATTTTTTTTTTCACAAAAAGATAATGATTTCTGTTCCATAATTACATACAATGGTAAAACAAAAAATTTATTCACATAAATTACCCAGTCATTACAGTGTGTTTGATCCATGCTCAACGCACCTACAACTTCATAACTCTATTTCCAATCACGCTGGAGGTAAGTAGCCATTCTTGTCATTCTTGAGTCGTTCCTCCTCTTCTTCGATTTTTGCTTTGAAGTCTAGTTTATAATATTTTTCTACAGCTATGAATATTGCTCATGGATAATTTTGTTTGGATATTGCTCATGGATACTATTTTTTGCACATTTGAAGCCATGCCTCTTTTCCGAGTCTTGTTTTAAAATATGGTTTATAATTTTTTTTTTCAACTATAGATAAATTTTATGGATAATTTTCTTTGCACAATTAATGGATAATTTTGTTTGCATATTTGAAAGGTTGAGTATTCCATTATACATTTATTCACACATTGAAAAGTCAGAACACTCAAGATTTTTGGTCAATTACTATATCTGAAGAATCTTCTGCACTCAATTTTTGTCATATGGTTACCTAGACATCAATCATAGATACCCGTAGCCCCAAAATTATCATCCGAAAAACTAGATTATGACCTTGACTTCACAGAAATTCATGCAAACATTCACCTCTTTCCCGGTTTGTCAAATGACGGATTGGAAATGTTTCTTGCGTGGGTGATACACTTTGATGTCTCATTTTTTTAATTGTATTTGGAAATAGATTCAGCCTATTTTAAAGGAATTGGAATTGGGTTCAGATTATATATTTTTGAAATTTTTAATACACATAAATTTAATATTCTAAATTGTATATTTAAATATAAAAATGTTTGTTTAATACTTTTAAATATAAACATGGAGAAACATGAATATGTGAAACATAATTATTATTATTATTATTTTTCCAAATAAAAAAACAATAATGTTGTGTGTTAAACTACACGTCAATTATTGGGTGTTCATTTTTGATGTTCACCACTCTTACAACTTTGATATTGAAAATCATAAGTAGCCACACATAATTTTTATCACCTTTATCATAACTTTGTTAGTGAAATTCTGAAAATAATATTTGACTTATAATAAATTAAATTTTATTAATGAAATTATTGTTCTCATAATTACTTATCTATATTGAAATTTTTGATACACAATATTTGTTATATTATCATGTATATATTGATATTTGAATTATCAGAGTAAAGAATGAACCAATAAGTGTTATAAATAAATAGAATGAAATGATATGCAATTTTATTTGTTCCTTACGTTTTTTTAGGAGGTGGAGATGGTTATGGCGGCAGTGGATGTGGAGTAGGAGGAGGAGGAGGTGGTGGTCGTGGTGGTGAAGGAGGAGGAGGAGGAGGTGGTGGTCGTGGTGGTGAAGGAGGAGGAGGAGCAAGTGAAGGTGAAGGCAATTAAGGAGGAGGTGGAAGAGGAGGTGGTAGTGGAGGAGGAGGTGGAGGAGGTTGTGGAGGAGGAGGATAAGGAAGAGGAGGAGGCGGAAGAGGAGGTGGTGGTGGAGGAGGAGGTGAAGGAGGTTGTGGAGGAGGAGGAAGAGGAGGAGGAGGATAAGGAAGAGGAGGAGGTGATGTTGTTGGTGGAGGAGGTGGTGAAGGAGTAGGTGGAGGTGTTGGAGGAGGAGGGGGAGAAGGCGGAGGCAGAGGTGGTTGAGGAGGAGGTGGAGGTGGAGGAGGAGAAGGAGGAGGAGGTAGGGGGGGAGGTAGTGGAGGATGTAGAGGTGGTAGAGGTGGAGGAGGAGGAGGAGGAGGAGAAGTGGGTGGAGGTGGTCGAGGAGGAGGGTGGAGGATGAGGTGGTGGAGGAGGAGGTGGAGATCGCAAGGTCGGGGAGGAGAGGGGAGGTGGAAGCAGAGGTGGAAGTGGTGGAAGGAGGTGGAGGAGAAGGCGAAGGTGGTGGAGGAGGTGTGGTGGAGGCAGAGTATTGGAGGAGGAGGAGGTGGTGGAGGAGGGGGGGCAGGAGGTGGTGGAATAGGAGGAGGAGGAGGAAGATGTAGAGGTGATGGAGGTAGAGATGGAGTAGGAGGAGAAGAAGGAGGAGGAGGCAGAGGTTGTGGAGGAGGTGGTGGTGGAGGTGGAGGTGGAAGTGGTGGAGGAGGATGAGATGGAGTTGGAGGAGGAGGTGGTCGAAGAGGAGAAGGTGGTTGTGGTGGTGGTGGAGGAGAGGGTGGTGGAGGAGGATGAGGTGGAGGCGGTGGAGGTGGATGTGAAGGAGGAGGATGAGGTAGAGGTAGGGGTGGTGGTGGAGGAGGAGGTGGAGGTGGAGGAGGAGGTGCAAGAGGAGGCGGAGGTTGAGGTGGTGGAGGAGGTGGAGGTGGAAGAGGTGGAGGAGGAGGCGGATGAGGAGGAGGTGGACTTGGAGATGGATTAGGAGGAGGAGGAGGAGGGAGCAGAGAAGCGGGAGGAGGTGGTGGAGGTGAAATTGGAGGAGGAGGAGGAGGTGGATGAGGTGGTGGAGGTGGAGGTGGTGGTGCAATTGGAGGTGATGGAGGTATATGTGGAGGTGGTGGGGGAGGAGGATGAGGAGGGTGTGGAGAAGGAGGAGGAGGTGGAGGAGGATGAAGTGGATGTGGAGGTATAGGTGGAATTCAAGGTTGACGACGAGTGGAAAAGGAGGTGAAGGTGGAGGCAGAGTATGAGGTGGAGGAGGAGGTGGATGTGGAGCTAGAGGTTTAGTTGGCGGAGGA
>APFE031013816.1:0-23804 GCA_000404065.3 Pinus taeda
CAATGAATAAAACATAGTACTCATATCCACTCAAGGAAACATGAGACATCCGACCGCTCACATCAGAATGAATCAAATCAAGTATCCCAGTCGCTCTGCTGTCACTGATGGGAAAAGGGGATTTGGTAAACTTGCCCATAGCACATCCTCTGCAAGTATCAAAGTGATGAGTACTGAAATCTGGCATACCTGTAGTGATCTCCCGCAAGGTCCTCAAGGCTCCATGATACATATGTCCCATCCTGCGGTGCCAAATCTCACACTGCTCAAAACTGATAGCTCTGCTGTCAGTACTACTACTCAATGCCAAAAGGGGCTGGAATGCAAACTTGTACACCTTTGCATGGAGTACACCTATCACTCTAGCTAAATCAGCTGGAGCGCCCCTGGGATACATCAACACCTGTCCTCCCCTGAACAGTACCTCATATCCTCTGTCCTCCAAAGCTGAGACAGATATGAGATTCTTCCTCATCCCTAGCACATAAAGAACATCTGTCACTTTCAAGGGAGGTTTGGACTCCCTCTGAAATGTCAGTGTCCCCACCCCGACTGCTCTAACAACTCTGTCATCACCGAGTACTACTTCTACATCAGTGCCACTCTCTGAAAGCTCTGAGAAGTACTCACGGACTCCTGTCATATGACGTGAAGCCCCACTGTCTACATACCAGATACCTGAAGATGCTCCGCTAATCGAGGGAAAATCATGCTCCCTCTGAACCTGTATGGCAGGTGATCCTGCATTAGAGGACTCACACGTAGTGAACGCAAACTCTTGGTCAAAATGACCTGCAAAGTCCTCAACCTCTGCTGAAGCTGCCAAACTCTGGTCCTTCCCCTTCTTCTTCTTCTTCTCCGGACACACAACTGCATAGTGTCCCATCTTTTGACAATTCCAACACTTCACCTTGGAATAGTCCTTCTATGTGTTTACCTGTTTACCTTTACCTTTTCCTTTGCCCTCACCACTGCTTGTGGAAGCTTGCTTCTTCCCTTTGCCTTTCTTACCTCCTGCCACCAGTGCTACATCCTCATCCTGCTCAACTGGATTGGCTGCCCCACGCTGACCTTTCCTGATCTTTGTCTGAATGCAATCATCCCAAAACCTCTCCCATGTGGGAAGGGTCTCACGAGCACAAACCCCATTAGCAAAGTTCATCCATGAACGGGGAGGCCATTTACCGCAATCCGCACCAACTCAGTGAGTGGAATGGCCTCTCCAATCGCTGCCAACTCATCTCTCACATTAATAATCTTAGTGAGATATCCAGCTGCACTATCATTACCCATCTTAATGTTTTTTCAGTTTCTCCTTCAGAACCATTTTCCGGTTTCATTGGTACTCTGGTAAAGATTGGACAATGTTGTCCACATCTCATGGGCATTGCTCTTTCCTCTCACATGAGGAATGCAATGGTCTTTGATTCCGTCTAGAATCAGTCTCTTACCCTTGTTGTTCTTTTTATTATAAGCAGCCAACTGAGTAGCATCAGTAGACACACCAACAGGGGTCTGTGTGGTATGCACCATGATATCCCAGACTTCTGCCTCCTCAAAGATACTCTGCATTCTCTCCTTCCAAATGCTGTAATTTGTATGCCCATCCAACCTATCCTCCACCCTCAATCCCAATAACATCCTGTTGTCCTAAAACTGAAAAATAGCAATGATGTAGTAAAGATAAAACCTGTTGTCTATGAAAAATCAGTTTGCTGGAATTTTCTGAGTGAAAAATCAGTAGCTGTAATTTTTCTCTTTCGCTGTCCCAAACTGCCCTTCAGCACTCAAGCTCTGATACCATGTAAAAATTTATGTTTTCCCACCTCGGTTTTCAGTTTCTCCTTATTTCTCCCATGTAGTTAAATGCCCTTTCCCATAACCATACATTCAACAAGCTGAAAAAAAATAAATTTGCTGAAAACACAAATTCTGGAAATTTTACAGAATGCTGGAAATTGCAGAAATAAAAATCAGTAGTAATAAACAGCCATTAAAAAACATGAAAACACTGATATTTTTTGTTAATGTGACCCTGGAAAAACCCCCTACAACTCTTGGGGAAAACCAGTTTGAGAGCTCTTCTTTATTTCTGGAAAATGCCTTTTTACAGTGAGAAAATTTCAGTAAAATATTTCAGCAAAATAAAATTTCCAGCAAGCAAACTTATCTGTTTTCAGCTCAACAGACAACCTGGAAACTTGTTGTACACGCAGTACAGACCGTACGGATGTTCAGACTGTACGGACGTATGGATGTACGGACCGTGCTGACTGTACGAACGGCCATACAGACTGTACGGACAGACCTTGATTTCTGTGCCGAAATTTGTCTCCTCGAAATTCGTGCCCAAAAAGTCAAATTTTCTCTGTTTTTCAGCAAAAATCAGTTTTTTCTGCTTGTTCTTTCAGCTGTACGGATTTGCTGAAGCGCTGCCTGGTATGTGTGCCAAACTGCTGCCTCTTTCTCCTTCTTATCCAGAAATCTCCATTGCTCTCTTGCTCTCCTTCTCCCAATCTGCTCATGAAAGAACGAATGATATTTTTCCTCCTTTTCCTCCCTTAACCCAACCCTAAATGAATTTTGGGTGATCCCTAAATCCAATGGATAAGATAGATTTAGATCAATGGCTGAGATTAAATGCACAATTAAATCTCACTTTCTATTTTTTAATTCACCCCACTTTAATAAAGACCCACTTAGTCATTTATTTCCAAAGTCACTTTTCCTTTCTAATTTTTCATTGACTTTATAAAAGTCACTTTAAAATTAGACTTAGTAACTTTATCATTTAAAGTCATTTTTAAATTAGATTTTAACTTTATAAAAATTATAAAGTCACTTTAGGAGAAAAATTAAAATCTTTTGGACACTTTTCCCTAGGCCAAAGATCAAACCTTAAGGGAACCACCTGTCCTCCGGTACCAAATTTCAACAATACTAGATTCTGAGACATCTTGATGTAACTCTAATTATCACAATAGACATTGGTCGCCCCCATATTCTACCTAAACAAGAATAACAACAACTTTTTAAGCCATATAGATTTGCACATAGCTATGCTTATTGCTGTATACTCTGTTGTTGATCTAAAGATGATATGAGGTTGTCATTGATGTCAACCCAAGCAGCACTAAGGGCTACCTTGATCTTGTAAGGGAATTTTGACTTGACAACTTACTCTATTTTGAGTCAAGGATCTTCTAGATAGATTCTACTTATCGAAATGTTTTTGTTGATATATGGCATGCCAAGTAATTCTTCACGATTTGAAATATATTCATGTTTGAAGTTAGTAACCCCAGTTAGTGGGAAAAAACCCTATGGGGTTGTGGCATGGCACTCATAATTGGTTTTGGTCATTGAATAGTCATTAATTAATATTTTTTTAAGCTCCTAAAATCCCTCCAACATTCTCTATAGAAGCCCCTCTCAACTCTATAAAAAGAAATCTCATATATCCTCCAAATGTAGTGATCATGGAATTTTCGCTATAACTTCATTTCTACGAAGTCTTAGATTCTGAAATTAAAACCCATTTGATTAGCAATCCTGATGAACGTTGTGACCAAATTTTAGATCTCGGTTCGCTATATTTTCAGAGATATGATCTTTGGAAGTTAGGGTTTTACAAGCTTCCAAATTTCATCTCAAAGATGTGACCTTGGGAAAATCGTCATAAATCTCTCTCTAAGAAGAGGTTTGGAATTCTATAAAAAGTGGCGGATAGTGCACAGGCTGTAGTTTTCTGTTTATCAATTTTAGAGCCGAAGGAGGAAATAGTGGCACATGGCACGTCATACAAGTTCTCTCTACTAAATTAGTCTATAATTAGGTCATTGTGAGAGACTGGGCATAACTTTGCCTTGAAGAGTCCAAATCGGGTCAGACCTATGGCATTGGAAAGAAGACTCAGAGGGCTTCTACAAGACCGAAGATCACATGTTGGGAATCTGAAATCACAAAGATACATCAGATTCAATATCGTGCTCTGAGAAGGCAAGAAAAACTAGATCAAGTGTTGTCAAGGGGTGCAAAGGACCAAACTTTCTAGGGCAGCAAAGAGTAAGGTGCAGCAAAATGATGCAGCAGATGTAAGCTATAGGTAAGTATATTTTGTATATTCATGTTCATCTCTTAATTGCATTAGGTTCTTTGTATTCTAATTTTTTGTTTTTGTTTAGCACTGACATATGCTCTGTAGGATGAGGTAAGTTTTGCTATTATCATGTCATGGGTATTTCCTTGAAGACTTTTTGCAAGTATTATATATTCATCAAGAGAAGATTCAATGCAAAATCTAATGTTCTGAAGAATAAGAAAGGGTAGCATGACAAAAGCAACAATCAAGGTGCAGAACAACACCAAGAAGTTCACCACATTAAGTCTTTGAGTGGGAAGCGCTGCATACAGACATTGTAAAAGTATCACTGTACAGAGTCATTCTAAATGCATCTTTGTAAAAGTTGTACAAGTGTCTATTTGCCAAGAGTTGAAGAAGCAGTGTCGGGAGGTCTAGGATCATCATTAGGTGGTTGCGTCATACTTGGGGTTATGGTCTAGTGTGTCGTCTTCTTCTACATCATTCTATATCATTGTAAAGTGGACCATTTTCCCTGGTACGAGAGTCCATTCTTATTTTGCTCTTCTATAGGGTGGTAGGGTGGTGCTAGGCTAGTGCATGAAGTCACCAACAAGTTCAATCCTATGAAAACTTCATGGTGGTAAGGTGGTGCTAGGGTGAGTTGTAGCTCATTAGGTGTTGGGGCATCCGTTCAGTAGACTAGTGAAGAATCTTGGGCATTGGAGTGTCCATCCAGTGGGAGCTGGAGAAGAATTTTTTTCTAGATTCTAGAAAGTTGGAGCTTTCTTTTCAATTGGATTTGAAGATTAAAGAATTATTAGAAAAGCGTTCGGTGGTTTTTGACCTGGAGGGGGATTTCCACCTAAAAAATTTTGTGCCTCCTGTGTTCTTTTGTTCATTGTTGTTACTGCATAAACATTAATGATAATTGAAGATTAACTAATGTTGTGAAAAGATTTAAAAGTGCTAATTGCTAAGGAATGTTAATTCATCCCCCTCCCCCCTCCCCCTCTTAGTATTTTCCAACAATTGGTATCGGAGCTTGGTTCCTCTAGTAACAACTTAATTGCTAGATTTCAGCTTTCAGAGCATAGAGATGGGAAAGTCAAACAAGAAGGTTACAAGGATTTCAAAGGAAGGTACAGGTACAATAAAATCTCAAGAAAGTGAGTATTGTGTACCAACCCTTGATTTTGATGCAGATAATTACCAGATATGGGAATCCAAGATGGAAATATCTTTGCATGCACATGGAGTATGGGAATCAATTTTTTCTGGAGACACATCTACCGATGAAGCTAAAAGGTACAATTCAAAGGCCATGAATGTAATTTTGAATGTTTTTCCAAAGTCCGTAAAAGCAAAATTTGGTCAATGTTCAATAGCTAAAGATCTTTGGGAAAAGCTTCATAATCTCTATTCAACAAAGAAGTAAGATCAAGATGTTATTGAAAACTCGGATCCTTTTGAGTATGATGAAGAAGGGTTGACCATAGAAGAATTTTCTAAGGAGGCAATCAAGCTTATAAAAGAGCTCAAGGCTGAGAAGATCCATTCCAATACTCTTGAAGAACAAGTTCAAGGTCTCAAAATTGAAGTTGAAGAACACAAATTTATTGAAGAGTCACTTCAAAAGAAGTTGGAAGAAATCAATAATACAACGACACAAGACCTCAAGAGAGAAGTCCAACAGAAGCAACAAGAACTCGACACAGCATTTCAAGAGATTAGCACGATCACACAATAGATGTAGGAAGCAAAAATTGAAAGGAAGGAATCTTATCAAAGATACATATCCATTGTTAACCAAAAGAAAAAGGAATTAGAAACCTCTTCAATAGAAATAAGCAAGCTCGGGATTGAAAATGAGAAGCAGAAGGAATAGATACAGGTTCTCAACAGAGAAGTAGAGAAGACCACTCTTCTCAATCTACAGGTTGAGGAGGAAAAAATAAGAAGGAAGATCTTGAAAATATGGTTTCAAGAAGATCTTGCTCAAAAGCAAGAAGAACTTGATGCAACTCGTGATGAGATCAATAAACTCAAGGGATCGCAAAAATAATATGTACAAGTTAAGACAGTTGAAGAAGCGAAAATGAAGGCAATTAAAGATGGTAAAGCTCTAGTTGATGAAGGTACAAGCTCCACAACTTCACAGGATGATTCTAAGAAGGAAGTTGATCAAAGTGAAAAGCCAAAGAAGAATGTTGCAACTCCAAAGAACAAGACCAAAGAAATCAAGAACAAAGTACCACAAGAGAGTACAACACCGCCTCCAAAGAAGAACGAAAAATCTTCTACATATGTTCATTTATTTAATGGTTATTGATTTTTTATGTGCTAACTATGGACATATGACTAGGGATTTTGAAGTTTTTGATAGGTATAATCATTATTTGCAAAACCCTAAAGCAAGTTTGCAGGATCACGAGACAAGTTCCACGATGATTTTGTCAGAAGAGAATATGTGCTAGATGGGCCAAATATTAAATGTTTCGAATGCCATAACTATGGCCATAGTGCTCGGGGTTGTTGATATCAGATGGAATCACGTATGGACAACATTGAATGATTCAAGTGTCATAAATATGGGCACATGGCTCGAGATTGCAGGAATAAGAAGCTCTGGAAAAGGAAACAGGTACAGGAAGACAAAGCAGATAACAAGGTTTCAACAATTATGCTTTCAAGATTTGTAAAAGCAAAAGGTCATGAGGAATTAGCAGTTGCTTAAGATAATGACTCAAGTCAAGATGGCCCGTTAGGTGTCTCACTATTTTGAACAATCTGGCTTGTTGTCTCCTTAATGTTTGAACAAGAGGAGTCTATGTAGTAGTATATGGCACAAGTCTACGATTGACAAGAAGGTAGTTTGAACAAGATGGTAGTTTCATTAAAGGTTTAGGGGGAGCAAAGTAGTTGAAGAATTACATGTTACCAGGAACAAGACAAGATTAGTTTGCAAAGGATATGCACAATTAGAAGGAATTGATTTCGACAAAACATTTGCACCAGTTGCCAGAATGGAAGCCATCTGGATGTTTCTCACCTATGCATGTTCAAGAAAAATAAAAGTCTACCAAATGAATGTTAAGACAACATTTTTGAATGGAGAATTAGAAGAAGAAGTTTACATCGAACAACTTGAAGGTTTTCTACTATTAGAAAAAGAAGACTATGTTTGCAGGTTAAAGAAGGCTTTGTATGGTCTCAAGCAGGCTCCCAAAGCATGGTATTCTCATCTTGACGGATATCTACGTCAACAAGGGTTCAAGAAAGGTATTGTTGATAGCAATATTTATGTACAAATAGAAAAAGATAATTTAACAATTGTTGAGGTATATGTGGATGATATAATCTTTGGTAGCAACGATGATCGACTAAGTAAAAACTTTGCTACAAATATGCAAAGTGAGTTCGAGATGTCTTTACTTGGTGAGTTGACATACTTCTTAGGGCTTCAAATATCTCAGCAAGAGAAAGAAATATTTCTATGTCAAGCCAAGTACATAAAGGAAATGCTCAAGAAATTCAAAATGGAATATTACAAACCCGTCCTTACTCTGATGGTAACAAGTTGCAAATTGAGCATAAACGATGCATCTAAGGATGTGGATCAGAGGTTGTACAGATCTATGATTGGTAGTCTTCTATATGTAACAGCCTCCCAGCTAGATGTTATGTAAGCAGTTGGACAAGTAGCAAGATTCCGAGCAGCACCAAAAGAATCACATATTATTGTTGTCAAAAGAATTCTTCGATATCTAAAGGGCACAACAGAATATGGATTGTGGTATCCCAAGGGCAACAATCTCATTATTCAAGCCTTTACAGATGCAGATTGGGCAGGAAGCGTTGATGATCATAAGAGTACTATTAGAGCAACATTCTATCTAGGTGGTTGTCTCGTATCATGGTTGAGAAAAAAACAAACCTCAATGTCGTTATCCACAGTAGAAGTAGAATATATTGCGGTAGCGACTTGTTGTACTCAAGTTATCTGGATGAAGAAAATTTTTCAAGATCTTCAGGTCAAGTTTGATGAGCCTATTCCCATATTTTGCGATAACACCAACACCATCAGTATCTCCAAGAATCCTGTGATGCATTCCAAAATGAAGCACATTCCGATTAAATATCATTTCATTAGAGAGCAGGTCACCGAAAACAATATCAAACTTGAATATGTTGGTACAAAAGAACAAATCGTTGATATCTTTACTAAACCTTTACCTCGTGAAGCATTTGAATATCTTCGCCAGAAGCTTGGGATTCTCCCAAGTTCTCATTAGATTTTCCTTATTCAGAAAATAAAGGGGGAGTGGAAGTGTGTACAGGTCCGTAGGATGGTTGTGTGTCAGGGGGAGTTACCCTTTTCCATTGATGTCAAATAAGGAGAGAAGGCAGTAGGAAGAGGTGCCTTGATCACAGGGGGAGTACTTATGTTGCCATCAATGCCAAAGAGGGAGATTGTTGATCTAAAGATGATCTAAAGTTGTCATTGATGTCAACCCAAGCAACACCAGGGGCTACCTTGATCTTGAAAGGGAATTTTGACTTGACAACTTACTCTTTTTTGAGTCAAGGATCTTCTAGATAGATTCTACTCATCGAGATGTTTCTGTTGATATATGGCACACCAAGTAATTCTTCACGGTTTGAGAGATATTCATGTTTGAAGTTAGTAACCCTAGTTAGTGGGCTAAAATCCTATGGGGTTGTGGCATGGCACTCATAATTGAATTTGGTCATTGAATAGTCATTAATTAATAAATTTTTAAGCTCCTAAAATCCCTCCAACATTGTCTATAGAAACTCCTCTCAACTCTATAAAAAGAAATCTCATATATCCTCCAAATGTAGTGCTTGTGGCATTTTCACTATAACTTCCTTTATGCGAAGTCTTAGATTTTGAAATTAAAACCCATTTGATTAGCAATCCCGATGAACGTCATGACCAAATTTAAAATCTTGCTTCACTATATTTTTGGCGATATGATCTGTGGAAGTTAGGGTTTTTGCAGGCTGCCTAATTTTATCTCAAAGAAGTGACCTTGGGAAAATCATCATAACTCTCTCTCTGAGAAGAGGATTGGAATTCTGTAGAAAGTGGTGGGTAGTGCACGCACTGTAGTTTTCTATGTATCAATTTCAAAGCCGAAGGAGGAAATAGGTACGTGTGGCACATCGTACAAGTTCGCTCTACTGAATTAGTCCGTAATTAGGTCATTGTGAGAGATTGGGCATAACTTTGCCTTGAAGAGTCCAAATTGGGTTAGACCTGTGGCATTGGAAACAAGACTCAGAGGGCTTCTATAGGACCGAAGATCACATGTTGGGGATCTGAAATTGCAGAGATACATCAGATTAAATATCGTGCTTCGAGAAGGAAAGAAAACTAGATCAATGTTGTCAAGGGGTGCAAAGGACCAAACTTTCTAGGGCAGAAAAGAGCAAGGTGCAGCAAAATGATGCAGCAGAGGTAAGATATAGGTAAGTATATTCTATATATGCATGTTCATCTCTTAATTGCATTAGGTTCTTTGTATTCTAATTTTTTTTTTTTTTTTAGCATTGGCATATGCTTTGCAAGATGAGGTAAGTTTTGTTATTATCATGTCATGGGTATTTCCTTGAAGACTTTTTGCAGGTATTATATATTCATCAAGAGAAGACTCAATGAATAATCTAATGTTCTAAAGAATGAGAAAGGGTAGTATGACAAGAAGAACACTCAAGGTGCAGTACAACATCAAGAAGTTCACCACATGAAGTCTTCAAGTGGGAAACACTGCATACATACATTGTAAAAGTATCATTGTACAAAGTCATTGTAAAATCATATTTGTAAAAGTTGTACAAGTGTCTATCTGCCAAGAGTTGAAGAGGTAGTAGCAGGAGGTCTAAGATCATCATTAGGTGGATGTGTCATAGTTGGGGTTATGGTCTAGTGTGTCGTCTTCTTCTACATCATTCTATATCATTGTAAAGTGGACCATTTTCCCTGGTATGGGAGTCCATTCTTCTTTTATTCTTCTATAGGGTGGTAGGCTGGTGGTAGGCTAATGCATGAAGTCACCAATAGGTTCAAGCCTATGAAAACTTCATGGTGGCAAGGTGGTGCTAGGGTGAGTTGTAGCTCATTGGGTGTTGGGGCATCTGTTCAGTTGACTACTGAAGAATCTTGGATGTTGGAGCGTCCATCCAATGGGAGTTGGAGAAGAATGCTTTTATAGATTCTAGGAAGTTGGAGCTTTCTTTTCAATTAGAGTTAAAGATTAAAGAATTATTAGAAAAGTGTTCGGTGGTTTTTGATCCAGAGGGGGTTTTCCACCTAAAGTTTTGTGTGCCTCCTGTGTTCTTTTATTCACTGTTGTTACTGCATAAACATTAATGATAATTGAAGATTAACTGATGTTCTAAAAAGATTTAAAAGTGTTAATTTCTAAGGAATATTGATTCACCCCCTCCCATTATTTTCCAACACTTTGCTTCTGCAGAGATAAGTTCTATTGACTTATGCTTCCTACTACACCAAGAAATCATTCCTGATCCAATGCTGAAGCATTACCCAGAGGTACCTTTCCTATCCACTAAATTGTCTACCTAATATGCATTTGTGAACCCACATACCTAACGTCATCCCCTCGGGTATATCTCAACCCATACTCGATTGTGTCGTGCGCATACCTCAAAATTTGCCTCACTATTGTCCAATGTACCCTCTTTGGTTCCACCATGAAATGACTAGGGGTATTGACCACGAAGCACATATGTGACCTAGTGATGACCAGATACATGAGATAACTGATGAGTTGTCTATTCAAGGTAGGGTCAAAGTCCTTGTCATTTGATGCATCTATTTTCTTCTAGTTGGTGATCATAGATGTAGACATGGGTCTACAATCCTACATCCAGAATCTCTTCAGAATATTTGTAGCATATATTCCTTACCCAAGGAAGATCTCCTCGTCCTTCTGTCACACTTCCAATCCTAGGAAATAATGTAACAACCTCAAATCCTTCATATCAAACTCTTCTTCCAAGTTCCTCTTGCGGTCCCTAATGAGCCCCGATGATCCTGTCAAAAAGAGATCATCCACATACAATACTAGGATGAGTAGCTCACCCTCTACCATGAAATAATAAATGTTGGGATCTACATCACTTTTGACGAATCCCATCTGCTTCGAGTAGTTGTCAATCTGACCATACCATGCCTTGCGAGCCTACTTGAATTTGTATAGAGTTTTCTTCAGTCTACACACATGAATGTGCCTCTCATGAGTCTCGAAACCCTCTGGCTGTTCTATGTACACCTCTTCCTCTATCACCCCATTCAAGAATTTTTTCTTGACGTCCATCTGGTGAATCTGCCACCCCATGTGAGTTGCTAGGGATATAATTGACCGAATAGAAGTGTATCCAGAAATTGGGGCGAAGTTATCCTCATAATATATCCCTTCTTTCTATGCATACCCCTTTGCCACAAACCTAGCCTTGTACTTATCCACGCTACCATCTTCAACATACTTGATATTGTAGGTACATCGAGAATCTACAACTGACCTGTCCTCAGGCCTTAGCACCACCTCCCAAATATCATTTATCATGATAGAGTTGTATTCCTCGACCATGTAATCTACCCACTCCTGATGTTGTGCTGCTTCTTGAAAGTTAAAATGTTCAGCAACATGAGCCACCAATGCTTGGTACCTGTTAGGTTGATTTTGTTCTCTCTTGTTCGTTCTAGGAGCTCCAATGAACTCCTTTGCATCTCTCAATGTCTGGTGAACTTCTATACTGGTTCCACCACTAGTGGTAGGATGTTCAACCAACTCCTCCTCATCCTGCCTTTGTTGCTATGTCTATTGAGATGTCACTGGATCCCCTGCACATGAGGAAATGCTAGTATTGGTCAATGTACTGGATCCCTGTGACTATCCCACTGGTTGCCCCTATTGTTGGACCAATGGAGCTTCAGTTGGCTTATTTTAATCACATGCAGGCATCTCACAAGATATCTTGAAAGCTTGATCTTCCATGAACTTTACGTCCCGACTTACTACAATCTTCCTATTTTTAGGAATGTATCTCATGTATTCTTTGGAGGTTTCTCTATATCCAATGAGGAACCCCTTCTCTATAGTCTGATCCAATTTGGTGTGATTTTCATCTAACACATGACAATAAGCAATGCTGCCAAAGATCCTGAAGTGACTAACTTTTGGCTTCTTCCCTGTGAAAACCCCTTCTGGCATTTTCTTCCCCCAATGCTCTATGAGGAGTCTTGTTCTGAATATACAATGTTGTGTTACATGCCTCTGCCCATAGAAACCTAGGAAAATCCTCGCCACATAACATTGTTTTTGCAGCCCCAACTATAGTTATGTTTTTCCACTCTGCTACCCCATTCTATTATGGATTGTATGGAGTTGTCCACTCTCTTATGATGCCTTTATTCACACAAAAATATGTGAAGTGTTTATCAATATACTCTCCAACATTATCTTAGTGAAGCACCTTGATCTTCTTCCCTGTCACATTCTCCGTGAGCTTCTTGAGTGCTCCATGGTGTAAATGTCTCATTCTCCTATGCCATAGCCCATTGATTTCCTTCCCACTGCTATTGTCACTACCTATCAGTGCCATTGGAGAACCAAGCTACAACTTGTATAGCCTATTACTTTGAACTCTAATCTGTCTCACCCTTTCTAGCTTGGGTGTTTGAAAAACACCCTCTTCCCTACAAAGTGGACATCATATCCCTTATCTTGTAGATGGGATACTGAAATCAGGCTCATACCTAATCCTAGCATATGCAATACATTTGTAGTGCTCATATTTACTCTTATCTCATGTTAGTTTTTGTAGCATCAAATGTGTTCTAGTCTTGAAATTTTGCGGAGAGGCTTGAATACATGAGATCTCCAAAACCCATAAATCATTTCTAGAAATTCTACCTAGAAATGACTTAATTAAATTATTAACCAATTTTTAAATATTTTCAAGCCTAAACTTATGGAATATGGTTAATTAATCAGTATTAATTAATTCAAGGCGTGAGTGATCTAGAAACTCACACGGATCGAATCCAAGATGATCCTAGCCATCGATTAAATTTTAATCTTGTTCATTGGTGCTCCAACAAACGATTATAAGAGGAGGTCGATGTGATGATGGAGAAGACACTAGAGAGGTTTGATTTCATGAGCATATTGATTTCTAGAGTAGCAGCAATCAATTGTCGGAGAGAAAGTTAGTGAGATCGAAGCAGTGAGAGAAAGGAAGAGACTTTGAAGTTGGAGGAAGGATTCCATTTTCAGTGAGTGAATTTGTAGAGAAGTAGAAGAGCCACATAGAGGCTGACGCTGGGGCAGCACAGTAACCTCTAGATGCAAAGTCAATTTGCTGGGAGAGATTGACGTTTTCAATTCTAGAGGCTAGGAAGGAGTCCCAGAGTGTCAAAGAAGCGTCTTTCTGGTTAGTAGAAGACATAATGACTTCACCAGATTCCAGTCTGAGGTTAGACGTCTAGTCAGCTAGCTATGCAGGGCAGCATAGAGGCTAACGCAGAGGCCTAAAGTGAAATCCTGAAGGCAAGATGTGCCAGGAGATTACTTATGGGCTGAGGAAAATTCCTCTCCATATTTTTGCCAGTATTTCTCTATATGATTGCTAGTTTAGGCATCTAGTTGTACTCATATAAAACCCTCAGCTGCTGCATTGGTTTTCCCAAGTCGGGTTTTTCTGGGGACTTTTGTCCAAAAATAATTGTGTAATTTTTATGTGTGTGCTAGCATTTTTTCTAGTGTTTATTCTTCCACAATTTTATTTGTGTAGGTTGTAGTGTTATTTATTCAGAATTTGTTGTAGAAAACAATAAATAAATTGTTAAATAAAATTAACTGTTAGGATAATAATTTCCAGTTGTTGCAATAGGATTATGGTTTGGAATTTTCACATGGTATTAGAGTGGAGTTGATTAGTCAGAGAGCTCAAAGGCAAAGAGAGAAGGAATTTCTTTATTCAGTTTGGGTAGCAAATCAAAATTCCCAGGGACAACGCAATCACTTTTCCAAGAGGCCGCGTTACGATCAAGTGATTCCAAAGGCAGAGGGAGCATCTTAGTATTTTTGTGGGGCAAGTATCTAACTAGATGCAGTGGTGTTTGTAGCAGTTTTCTATAGCATAGCCAACGTCAGGTGGAAGGAAGAAGAGCATACACAAAGGGGAAATTTTCCTCATGGAACTTCTAGTCTCAAGAAGTTTGATTTTTTCCTTACAGTTCAGCAGTCGTTGTGAGCGGACCTTCTCACTCCATAAGGGAGTGTGAATAGCAAAGCAACAACTAAGCAGAAGGAAAGAGGATATTTTCAACATTTTGTTGAGATGGCCATAGCAGCGCTAAGAGATCAGGATAGGTTGGAAGACTCCTCCAACTATGTCATCTGGAAGACCAGGATGTCCTTCCTGTTGGATGGATGTGGTGTAAAGCTCTATATAGACAGCGTTGTGGTAGTTCCCTAGGATGCAGATGAACTGAAGAAGTACAGAAAGGAGATGGTACTGGTGAAGTGGTTGATCCTGGATGGAGTTTGAGACCGTATAGTCTCACACATAGCTGGTAAGGATACTTCCAAAGAGATGTGGGATGCTCTCGCCACGCTATATCAGGGCACTTTCGAGCAATGGAAGGTGTACTTGGAGGAGAAGTTGAGATGCATCAAGATGCAGAAGGGGGAAGGCATAGACCCCAGGATTCAGGAGGTCTGAGATTAGTTGTCAGTTGTTGGGGCAACGGCTCAACCCACAAATCTTGTGAGATTGGCACTAAATAATGTCTCTGAGGAGTGTCAAGATTTTGTCCAAAGTATATTAGGTAGAGACAAGCTACCAGAGTGGGACATGATGTGGGCTTACTTGCACCAGGATGAATTGAGGCGAGCTATTATAAAGAGTTCCATCAATGACAGCAGCAGTGAGCATAAGTAGGTGAAGGAGGAGGAGAATGTGGCCCTCACATCAAAGGGTCCCAGCCAGGGACAACAGGAGAAAAGAAAGAAGTAGGACCTGTCAAAGGTCAAGTGCTTCAAATGTGATGAGCTCGGTCACTACAATACCCAGTGTCCTCTCAGGAAAAGGAAAAGGAGGAGAAGTAGGACCAACAGGCAACATCATAGAGATCGAGAGGTTGTCCTCTAGGTTGGCGGAATACTTTGCCATGTTTGCTGATATACCCCTAAGAGTGAAGTGGGGTGACTTGTTGCTATAGCCCCAGAGGACTACAGATGGGAAAGATCCTTGAGGAGTCAACCTCATGGATCAATACCTTGCTACAAGGGCCCACAATTTTTAGTAGCAGGATTGATCAATGACAGGGAAACAATCAGATGTTGGGGAGCACAATACAAATTTCGTTGCAATGTAGTTGGCACAATGCAAAGTCAGTAACAACACATATTCTTCAGTGAAAGTGTAGATACTAGTAGCAGTCAAAGACTCGAGTGCCAGATGCATTATACTGATCACAATTGATTCGGGATTTTGGATGATTTTTAGTGGTAGATGTTATAGTAGCAGCAACAATAGATGAGAGGGATTTGCAATGCAGATGCAGTGTTGACAATAGCTCAGCAGGGGTAGCAGCAACATAGATGCAACATATATCATATTTATGCATTAGTTGGTGGGAAATGTGGTCAAACATCAGCAACGTGACAGGAGATGATGTAAAGACAGGGTGTGCAGTGGCACTATAACACATTCTTCGCTAAAAGGGAGTGTTATTTTTTATAGCATCAGATGTGTTCTAGAATTGAAATTTTGTGGAAAGGATAGAATACATGAGATCTAAAAAAATCAAAAATTGTTTCTCGAAATTTTGCCTACAAATGACTTAGTTATATTATTAACAAATTTGTAAATAGTTCCTAAGTCTAAACTTAGGGAATATGGTTAATTAATCAATATTAATTAAGTCAAAGCGTGGATGATCTAGAAACTCACACGGATCGACTCCAAGATGATCCTAGCCATCAATTAAGTTCTAATCTTGGGCGTTGGTGCTCCAACAGAGGATTATAAAAGGAGGTCGACATGGTGATGGACCAGACACTGGAGAAGTTTGATTTCATGAGCATACCGATTTCTAGAGTAGCAACAGTCAGTTGACGGAGAGAGAGCTAGTGAGATCAAAGCAGTGAGAGAGGGGCAGAGATAGTGAAGTCGAAGGAAGGATTCCAGCTCTGTGAGTGAATTTGCAAAGAGGTGGAAGAGCAACGAAGAGGCTGACGTTGGGGCATCACAGTAGCCTCTAGAGGCAAAGTCGATTCGCTGGGAGAGATTGACATTTTTAGTTCTAGAGGTTGGGAAGGAGTGTTGGAGAAGCATTTTTCTAATCAGCAGAAGGAATAACGACTTCATCAGAGTCTAGTCTGAGGCTAGATATACATCCATCTATGCAGAGCAGTGTAGAGGTTGACGCAGAGGCTCAGAGGGATGAAATTTTGAAGGCAAGTTGTGTTAGGAGATTGCCTGTGGGATGAGGAAAATTCCTCTCCATATTTATTTGTAGGATTGCTAGTTTCGGCATCCAGTTGTACTCAATTTATTTCACCGGTGCATAATAATAAAACCCTCATGTGCTGCACCAATTTTCCCAAGTTGAGTTTTTTCTGGGGACTTTTGTCCAAAAATATTTGTGTAATTTTTGTGTGCGCTAGCATTTCTTCCAGCATTTTTTCTTCCGCAATTTTATTTGTGTAGGTTGCAATGTGATTTATTCAATATTTGTTGTAGCAAATAGTAAATAAATTGTTAAATAAAATTAACAATTAGGAGAATAATTTCTAGTTGCTGCAATATGATTCTAGTTTGGAATTTTCACATCTCCCTTCGAAAATTGATGGCACCTCTCCCTACTAGAGTACAATTTCTTTTGTTTCCCATCATAATTTGGAAATCCATCTGCTCCTCATTGTAGCTAGAGAAATATTTTGTAACTCCTGCCATTTGAGCTAACGCTCTGTTGTCTATATACCAGGAACCTTGTGAAGCTGAGCCTGATAAGAAAGAAAATTCGTCCTCCAATCTAGAAGACAACTATGAAGCTCCTTAAATATCAATTCGATCCATGGTCATACTGAAGAACTCTAGGTATATTCTCGTGTGCTTATTGCTCTTCCTTTTGACATTGAATCTGATCTAGCAAACTCCCGCAAACCCTCTATGCCTAGAAAAGAAATCTGCTTTGCAAAAAAAATATTGAGTTGTTGCTCCCTCTGCCTGTTGGAATCACTTCCCTAGACAGTTTGAAATTTTCTGCCACCTACAACTGAAAAAATCAAACCCTTGCCTAGCAATTCACATTGTCTGGCTAGGTGTTGCACAACCCTTGAAAATTTCGTCTAGTTGCTCCCTCTAAACAAGAAAAAATTCTCCTTTTTACTATGACCCATCTATCATTCAAATATGTTTTGATGCCATGTGAAATTTCCTTGGAATGCAACAATTGGAAATATTTATTCTAACTGAAAATTTTATTATGCAGTTTATTTTTTACAGAAAAATAACGAAATATTTTCACTATAATTTCTTCACCAAATAAAATATTGTGGAAGTAAAAATAGGAACTAATAAATATTCTACCACATACACAAAAATTGATGTCGTTATTTTTGGAAAAAAGGGTCCCCGGAAAAACCTAATGTGGGAAAACCGATGCAGCAGTATGAGGGTTTATTTTATTATGCAACAACAACTTTCTGAGTATAATAATTTATATGCTCTATTGGTAATCCAACATGAAAGAAATACTGGCAAAATTATTGTGAGGATTTTTCCTCACCCCATAGTTGATTTATGTCCCCGGCATTGCCTCCCAACCACACGCAGATCCTTCTATGGAGAGCTTGCACGTACTTTGTTGTAGCTATCTCTGGGAAACTCTGAAATCGACAACTTTGTCTCTCTCTAGCTCAATAACTAGCTCACTGGATCATCTGAATAAAATCTCGGCCTCCAATTGTCAAATCTCTAGCTCCTCCAGCTAGATCGAATTGTTATGCCTCTATGCATGTGTAGTCCTTGTGTAGACCCTATGGGAATTTCAAACTCTCTCTCGCTACCTCTTTCGGAACTAGAAGAATTCCTCCATAAATGTTGTTGACCTCCTCTGCCACCTGCTACTCACCCTCTGGCTCAATCTTCTCTGTTGGGTCTTTGTGTCTGAGAAAATTGAACTGACTGGGCAACTGTGTATCTACACTAGTGTGTTATCCATCTACCCACTGGCCTCCTCTTATAATCTCCAGTTGGAACTCCAATATCCAAGATTAAAACATAATCGATGGATGAGATCATTTCTGGATCGATCTATGTGAGTTTCTAGATGATTCTCACCTTTCTCGATTTCCCAAGTTTAGACTTGGGAAATATTTAAAAATAGCCTAGTAATCTAATTGAGACACTTCTAGGTGGAATTTCCATAAACTATTTATGGGTTATAGAGAACTCCTTTGTTTTAGCCTCTCCACAAAGTTTCAAGACTAAAACACCTCTCATGCTACAAAAACTAAGACACTTTTCCTAAATCAGCTATAAATCTAGCCATCCTGCCTAGTCCTAACTGGGAAAATGCTTCTCTAACCCTCTAGAAAATCTTCCCGTCCTATGGAACTGAAGACGCCCTCCCTTTCAGCTGAATCAAAATGCTCACTTGAGGCTCTGCACTGCCTTTGCACAACCTCCTGGAGAATATTTTTGGCCTCCTCTTTTTGGCTCTCTGGAATTGGAAAACTTGTTCTGAACCCACCGTCTCTACCCCTCTATCTATGTGTCCCCTCTTTAGCTCAAACTCTTCTGGCAGAATGGTGTTTTTCTCTGGAAAAACAAACTACCCAAGGAAATCGATCTCAAGTGTGTTCCTCCATCTACCCATCGACCTATTCTTATAATCTCTAGTTGGGACTCCAATGACGAATATTAAAACTTAATTAATGAATTAAATCATTTCCTAGTCCATCCATATGAGTTTCTAAAGAAATATCACCTTCCTCAATTAATTTTTGTTAATTAATCATTTTCCCTAAGTTAAACTTAGAAAAATTTTAATTACTAATTAGTTAACTTAATTAAGGCATTTCTAGGTGGATTTTCCTTAAACCTTTTATGGGTTCTGAAATCCTAGTGTTTCTTCACCTCTCTAACAACTGTCAAGACTAGAACACCATCTAATGATACAAAAACTAACACTCTCTCTTAGCGATTAAGTTGTTCTAGTGTCGTATTGCTACAACAGCTTGTGTCTACATCATCCTCTATATATGTTGTTGATATCTGGCCACTGTGACTGCCTACCACTACCCACCAACCACTGCATAACTCTGATGTTGCATCTATGTTGTTGCTAACACTATTATACTGGTGCCAACTCTACATTTGCACTGCAATTCCCTCTCAACTACTGTTGTTGTTGTTGCAACCACTGCAACTGAGAAGCATCCCAAATACTAAATCGATTATGTCTTTTTGTTGTAACTATCTCTTGAGCATCTGACTGCTAATAGCCTTTGCATTTTCCACTGGGAAATTTGCATTTCTTCTAACTTTACAATGTGACTCTTACACTGCTATCAACACTGCTTTGCGCTCCTCGGCATCTGCAACTATCACTCTGGAACTAATTGCACCAACTGACATTGATCCTCCTGCTACTGAATATTGTGGACCCGTGTAGCAAGGTAATCATCCATGAGGAATCACCATCCAATGCTTACCTCAATAAACACTGCCCCAATCTTTGCACAACTCTGGGACTATAGCTCGATATTGCCCCACCTCGCTCCTGGAGGTATAGTTGCAAACACGACAAAGTCTTCCTCCAACCTATTGGATAATTTGTCTCTCTTCGGATGTTGCCGCCTGGTCCTGCTTCTCCTTCTTTTCCTTCTTCCTTTGAGGACACTGAGTACTGTAGTGTCTAAACTCGTCACACCTAAATCACTTGAACTTAGATAGATCCTTCTTTTTCTTATTCTACCCATATGAACCATGTCCCTAACTAAGACCCTTTGATGCAAGGGCCACATTATTTTCCTCCTCACCTTTCGAACCCTTACTATTGTTATCACTAATAGAGGTTTTCACAAGTGAATGCCTCATCTCCTCCTGCTGCAGGTCTAACCACATCTTGTCCCACCTAGATAGAGTATCTCGACCCAAGATGCCTTGGGCAAAGATCTCCCAATCCTATGAGACACTGTATAGTGCCAAACACACTAGCTATGTATTTAGAGGTGCTTCTACTACAAGTACAAGATGATCCCAGATTTCTTGAATTTTGGTGAGAAAGGGATCAATGTCTTCACCCTTATGCATCTTTATGTTCCTCATCTTCTCTTTCAATAACATCTTCTACTGCTTGGAAGAATTCTGGTATAGCTATGCGAGAGCCTCCCACATATCCTTGGTCATATTTTTTGCCGATATATGTGAGATTATATGGTCCCAGACTCCATCCAGGATCATCCACTTTGTCTTGGCCATCTCCTTCTTCAATTCCTTTAGCTGATCTGCATCATTAGGTTCTGCCAAAACGTTATCTACATAGATCTTCAGGCCAAATTTATCTAGCAGGAATAACATCCTAGTCTTCCATATGATATAGTTGGAGGCTCCCTCCAACCTATCCTGATCTCTAAGCTCAGTTGTGGCCATCTCTGCAAAAAATTGACTTGTAATGGAAATCTCCCTCTTTCACTTGCTCGCTTGCTAGCTCCGTTATTCACACTCCCTTTTGGAGTGAGAAAATATGCTTGTTGCAACTGGAAATATTGGATTTCTGAAGTAGAAATCCTCTGAGAGAAATTCCTTTAGTGTGTGCACTTTCTCTTCCAAATGGTGTTGATTCTTCTTTAGCAAAACTGATACAAAACCCTTCTGCACCCAAACGAGAAATTTTCTCACCTAAAACATTGATCTGTTTCACTAGAATTGCTTCTCGGCTTCACTACTACTTGTTATAACTACTACTAGGCTTTGCGAATTTTTCCTACCACTTGCACTAGAAAAATCAAACCCTTTTCCCAACAATTCGAACTAGCAAGCCATCCTCTGTGCAAATTTGGAAATCGAACTGCCAGAATCCCTCTGAATTTGGATAATTTTTGTCTTCCACTTCCGAGCTTCTTGTCTAATCAAATTTTCTCTAATACCATGTGAAAATTTCAACTTTTACAACAACTAGAAATTTTCTTCTAATTGTAAATTAATTAACAGTTTATTTGATACGACAAACAACGAATAATTCACAATTATAATTTTTACCAAAATAGATATTGTGGAAAATGAACTAGAAAATGAGAAAATACTCGCACACACATAAAATATAACACCATTATTTTTGGACAAAAGTCCCCGGAAAAAACCCAATGTGGGAAAATCGGTGCAACAACTGATTTTTTTATTATTAAGAAATTGTGAGAAATTATGAGTACAATAAATGTCATCAAACTGGCAAATCTACCCAAGATAAATACTAGCAAAAATATACTAAAGGATTTTACCCTCTCTGCGAGCAATTTCGACATTATCTAACCTCTAAAAATCTAGCCATCCAAACTGGTCTTCACAGGCTTTGTGTCACCTCTGCGTAGTCGGCCAAACGCTATGCTTGAATTAGCTACCAATGTAGTTTTCATGCTTGCTGCTGATTGAGAAAATGCTTCTCCCACCCTCTGGAAAATCTTCCTGACATCTAGAACTGAAGACGTCCTCCCCTTTAGCTGAATCGAACTGCTCACTTGAGGCTCTATGCTACCTCTATGTAGCCTTTGAAGAATATTTTTGGCCTCCTCTTTTTGACTCTCTGCAATTGGAAAAATTCCTTCGGAATCACTATCTTTGCCCCTCTCTGACTTTGGATCGCCTCCCTGGTTCGAACTCTTCCAATAGTATGTTGTTGCTCTCTAGAAAATTGAACTGCCCAAGGAAATCAATCTCAAGTGTGTTCCTCCATCTAGTCATCGATCTTTTCTTATAATCTCCAATTGGGACTCCAACATCCAAGATTAAAACTTAATCAATAGCTGAGATTGTTTCCTAGTTGATATGTGTGAGTTTCTAGAGAAGTCTAATCTTCCTTAATTAATTGTTGTTAATTAATCATTTTCCTTAAGTTAGACTTGGGGGAAATTTAATTACTGATTAATTAACTTAATTAAGGCATTTCTATGGATTTTCCTGAAACCTTTTTTGGGTTCTAGAGTCCCAGTGATTCTTAGCCTCTCTGAAAACTATCGAGACTAGAATAACATTCGATGCTACAAAAACTAACAGACCCCATTTAGATCTACAGCTCAACCTCCACAGGCTTGTAACTCAATCTAAAGAGAGATGAATGTTGGCTAGTTGAATTGTTTATTGATTAAACAATCAAGTACCACACTAATTGTCAACCTGGGAAAGTCTTTTTATTCCAAAGGCCACTGCATACTGTTTGTACTTAAATTCTAAAAGCATTGAAAGCTGTAGTATACTTAATTCCTGTAATACGTTATCACAATGCTGAAAAGAATTAATTGAAATTACAGATCTAAGAAACAAAGAAATGGATGCTCTGTTGGCAGAGGATCAGGACCCTATCCTCTAGATGAGGACGTTCAGCACCTTCCCCTGGAATCAGATTGCTAACACAAACTGCACTCAGATTCACCGGTGAAACACACTTGCACAATGTCGAATAACTAGATAAAACAGAGTGCTAGCAAAACAGAAATTCAAGAGGTAATGCTACAAAGTCCAAAACAGAGTATCTGCAAAAAGAAACTACCACACACTTACACACTTGACAACAAAGTAAATGGGTGAATCTTGTGAGGAAGGTGGGCCCAGTCCTTCTCACAAGATTCCCCAAAATGCGAAGAATTGCTTAAATACTCAGAACGTTCTTCTATTCATCCGTCAAAAATTCAGATACAGTGAAGTTCAGAATTGCTGATAGTTTTACAAAATGCCCTTCCAGACTCCCTTGACTAATGTAGATGTCTCCTCTTTATAGAGGAGACATCTATTACAATAGATTGTTACGGTTCAACTGTTTGACCCGTTTAATCAAAAATGAGAAATACAGAGATGCTGTTGCAACAATATAATGATATATTCTTTGTTTAGGCTGTTACACAGCTAATAACTGTCTTCGTCCGTCTTCCTTGGGATATGCACATTCCTCTCGCCGATTCCCTGTGCTATTCTGGTTCTGAGTTCGGGTAGCTGTGTTCTTCTTGTTTTTGGACAATTGCTTGATTTAACCATGTCTCAGATAATTGCCGTTGTGATTCTTAGCTGGTGCAAAAATACCCGCTTTAGATAATATCTGTTGTTGACTATATCAACTGCGTAGTTGCTGCTTCTGGTGTTGCAGCAACTGCGTAGTTGCTGTTTGTGGTGTTACAGCAACTGTAGGTTATAACTCCTGCGGCTTAAGACAATTACTTAGCAATTCGGTTAGCTTTCCAAAGATAAATACATAGGTACTTACGAATATGCAGTGAACAATTAAACATATAGATATGCGGGAGGTTACTCCATACCTTGGGGTAATCAAGTCTTTGTACGATCAAAACTTATAACTTATGACTGAAAAAGGATAATATTATGATGGAAATATAAGGTCAAAATTGGTCAATTCTGGATCCTAACATCCCCCCCAACTGAAGAT
>APFE031013818.1:7822-22617 GCA_000404065.3 Pinus taeda
ATGGTTTAGGATTATACTATGATACATGGTTATGTCCCAAGGTGTTGGTAAGTATTATTATAATTTCCTAAACCCCTACTTTAGATCAACGTACATCACTTGATATCATGTTAGCGCAAGGATTATTATTGGTTTTTTCTCCTACATATCATTTATACCTACTTATATATACATCCTCCCAATGTTTAAACTCGACGTTATGAGATTTTAGCTCTAACTATAAAGTACAACACTTTGATCACCGAGATTTACCACACTTTAGTTAACTTTGTTATTGATTCAAGGTTGCTAATGTATAACTATATTTGTATTGTTTACACCTATGCAATACACTCCTATAGTTTATTAATGAGCCTTTGTGTGTCATGCTCAAAGTAAAAAAGATTTCCATTCGCATGCCTCCATGTTAGCCCTCTTCATCTTTTGAGATGACGGTTCTTGGGTTTTTTTAATAATTGCGATGGCTAGAAGAGAGATAAATGGCTCGATTTGCATCCTTCAAACCATAGCCCATGTTATCCTTAACCAAACTCTCAATCTATCACATTTTCCACCGCATACAAGGTATGGAGGGTTAGCAAAGTTTCTATGTCAGTTTCCTAGGAGGATAGAGGTTTTAGTGATCTCCACTCATCTTGTGTTGTAACTTTGGTGCAAATACACTCACATTTGGCATAATTTGTTTCTCATAGGCAATCGCTTCTTCTTTTCTTAATTTTGTGACCAATTTTTTTAGATTGCGAGGTATTTATTTGAGCCTCTACCATTGTTTTTCAAGGATGAACTTTGATTTCCAAATCTGTAATTTGTGTGAAAGCATGATGTTCCTTAATATTAACCTGTCCCCTCTCATCATAGTGTTAAATTATGACAGTTGTTCTCCTAGTAAGGCCTCTTAACTCCCCTATTCCTCGTTTCCTTGAAACTATCTTCTATGGTATCATTTTTCTTGAACATTCATTTTTTTTTTTCATGTACACATTTAGGGGAGTGAAATACTATTGACCTATAGGTTTTTCAGATTTGGAATTTCCATACTTTTATTTGGAAATATAACCCTTAATATTGAGTAGCTAGTTCCTAGTTTTCTTCACTCTTGGTAAGTCTACTGTGCTTCCATGTCATTACTAATAATAGTTCATCTCCTAAAATATTATTCACAAGAACATAGCAAGGGGGTATTCCATCCTCCTCCTCTAGAAGAAAGAACACCGTCCTTGGTAATTTTTATTCAGCTGCTTCTTTTTCAAACAGGGTTGGATACGTTTCTTTCATGTTATCTTCTTGTTCCCAAGTAGCTTCCTCAAGAGTAAAGTGCCTCCACTACACTCTAACCCGAGCAACGACCCAATTTTAGAGCACGGTCTCTTTCTGCTCCAAGATAGAAAGTCTCCTTCAGGTTCCACCTGTATCACATTCCATTCAACCACATGAGAGGGATCATGAACATATTTTTTTAGTAATGATACATGAAATACATTATGAACATTAACATGACTGGTTCGAGCCAACTGATATGGTACTGGACCTAGTTGGTCCAAAATTTCAAACAACCCATAGAATCATGGTAATAATTTAGCACAAATACCTATTCTAAGAGTAATTTTCCAAGGTTTAACCCTCAGATATACATTACTCTTTCTGTATCCTCTTTTCGTCTACATATCTCTTTTGTCGATCTTGGGTTGTTTTAATATTCTATTGAACTTTTCGCACTATTTGCCCCATTTCCTACAAAACGTTCTAGAATGGGTAATGGATTTTGTAATCTTGCTAGATCTTGGTGCTCCACTTTCACTTGTTGACACTCTAAGTATCGTGCTAAATAATCGTCTATCTCCTTATTCATAATTGGCTAGAATATTTTTTTCCTCAATGTGGTTATCATTTTCTGGTATCCTAGGTGAACAACTTATGGTCTCTCATGGTGCTCATCTAGTATCATTTGTTTTAGTACTGCCACATTGGGTATATAGAGTCTATTCTAACAAGTAACTAGGTTATTTTGGTTTAAACCATACCCTAAAATATCCTTGTTTTTTTTATTTTCAGCTACAATTCTTGATATTGAGGGTCTTGTTGCACCACTAGTTGCACTTGTTCTTCAAAGTTTATCTTTATGTTTCTTCCTACACTTGCTATCAAGGAATGAGCATGCATACTTAGTGCATCAACAATATTGTTTTCTTTTCCCTTAATATGCTTAATTTCAAATTCAAATTCACTAAGGAATGTTAACCATCTTGCCTGTCTTGGATTTAGATTAGGTTGAATAAACAAATACTTCAGGCCAATATGATCAATAACCAAAACAAATTTATTCCCTAGAAAATAATGCCTCCACATTTTTAAGGAATTTATTACAACAACTAGTTCCAGATCATATACCACATAATTGTGTTCATTTTTTTCCAATTTTCTTGACTCATAAGCTATGAAAACATTGCCTCGCAACAATACTCCCCCCAATCCTTCTAAAAAAGCATTTGTGCACACCATAAACTCCTTATTTGGGTCTATTATCTTTAAAATAGGAAGTGTTGCCAGCGTTTGCTTTACTTTATGGAAGCTCTCCTGGAATTTGTTTTTCCATTCAAACTTTACTCCCTTCTTATGTAGGGAGGTAATGGGGTAAGCTCATTTTGAAAATACCTCCATAAATATTTGATAGTACCCAACAATTCCCATAAATGAGTGAATTGTTGATACATATTTTAGTATTGGCCAATTCATAATGGCTTTAACTTTCTCAGGGTCCACTTCCAATCCATATTTGGTGATAATATGTCCTGAATACTGAATTATGGGTTTTTAAAACTCACACTTAATGTTTTTTGCATAAAGTTGATGTTCCCTTAATGTTTGTAACATCAACCTGAGATGCTCTTGGCATTCTTCTTCATTTTTCGAGTACACTAAGATGTCATCAATGAAAACTAATACAAATTGGTCAAGATACTTATGGAGCACACTATTCATTATTCACATGAAGGTTGTTGGTGCATTGGCGAGACGAAAAGGTAGCACCACAAATTCATAATGACCATACTGAGTTCGAAAAGTTGTGTTATGAATATCCTCATATTTTATGCATAACTAATGATAACTAGTTCACAAATCAATCTTTGAAAAAACATTTGCTCCCTTCACTTACTCAAATAGATCGTCAATTCAAGCTAGGGGATATCTGTTTTTGATGGTTAATTTATTCAACTACCTATAATCAATGCACATTTTAAATTTACCATATTTTTTTCTTAACAAACAGTACCAGAGCTCTCCATGGTGACACACATGGTATGATGTAACCCTTATCCAACATCTCCTATAACTGAATTTTCAATTCTAATAGTTTTAGGGTACTCATTCTATACGGAGATCTAGATACAGGTGTAGCACCTCACACTAGTCAATAAAGAAATCTATGTCTCTACAAGGGGGTAACTTGGGAATTTCTTCTAAGAAAACATCCTAGAATCATTTTATTATAGGTAAAAAAAATCTAACATTTGTGTTTCTATTTGTCGATCATCTTTTTCCACAAGAACCATATATACTTGACATCCTTTCCTTGTTTTTCCTTTCAGTTGTAACGCATATATTTGTTTGACTGAGACAAGTTTTGGTTTTCCTTTTATCGAGAATAGCTGCCCCTATAAGTCAATGCAATTTATAGGTTTTTCTAAACAAGTTATAACAACTTTCTGTTGTTCAAACCAATCCATAGAAATTAATATATCATATGACCCTAAGGGAAGGATATTTCATTTTAATTCTATAGAATATCAATTTAAATCCACCATATATTATTTTAATTGATGTGTTACTTTTTGTTTGGTACTAGTGTCCAGCTGTACCAGCCAAGAAATTTGATTTTTTTTATTTTATTTATTTCAATTTACACTTTTCCACCATCTGAGGGCTAATATAGCTTAAACTAGCCCCGAGACCCATCAAAACAAGCATATGTTGGTTTTGGATAGTACCTTCAATTTCAATCATTGTAGAGTGATGTTCGACCTACCGATCTTCTAATGCCATACTACTCCTCGAAATATTTCTAGCCACATCATTCATAGAAGTTTCCTTATGTACAACTTGAACATTCTCAATTGACTTGGGATTATGTGGACAATCCTTCAACGTATGTGGTTCACCATAACCCCATCATTTCAGTGGCTCCCTTTCTCTACCTCATGCACCCTTTTCTCTGATCAATTCCATGGGCTTTGATCTCATGTGTGATTGTGCTAGTTGACTTTGATCTCCTTTGTTAAACTTTTTCCGCTAGAGATATTTCCAGAGAATTTTCAAATAAGCAGGCTTCTATATTTTCATATTCATCCCCATCTTATTTTTATCTTTCCTCTGCCATGACCTGGAACCTTCATTTCGATTTCTGAACTATTGGTATAAATTTCTGCCTTCCCTAACTACTGCATCCATAATTTTTGGATTGTCGAAATTAATCTTTTCCTTATACATTGTTGGTAGACAATTCAGAAATCTTATACCTTGGATTTTTCCTCTCGATGTGTGCCACATATTGAAGTAAGTTGGTGAATTTTATGACAAACTCATTCATGGTGAGTTTTCCTAACTTATTTCATGGAATTATTTTCCACGGTCGTCATAATACCTCTCACTCCAATAGGGAGATTTAAATTTCAGTTGAAATTCCTCCGAGGAGATTGTCCTCTCATCCAACAAATCTATATTTTTTGTTTCCTCCCACCACAGGGTGGCTTTCCCCTATATATGATAAAAAATTGATCTTTCTTTCAAGTTACTTTCATATGCATACACCTAGCAGTATTTGACCATATTCAAAAGACAAGCTTCTATGTCACCCTCCCTTTCCCTGACAAAGGTAGGGTGTTTAATTTTCCATAATTATCCCTGTAATTCCCTCTTTTTTTATCCTTATGGGACATAGAATCTATTTTATCATATTCTTCAACACTTTTATATTTTTCCACCACTACCTCTACCTACTTCCATTTTGACCCTGTCAGCTCTACACTCTTATGGCTAGCTTTCTCAGTCCATTCTCTGATCAGTTTTTCCTGTTCCTCACCAGCTTTTATTAACCGCTCGTTACTACATAGCTATGCTAATTCTTTTTGTAGATTTATCGCAATCTCCACAAATTGAGCGAGTATTGGGTCACTTTCTTCCCCCAATTCCACATATAAATCATCCCCACTGGTAATAGATGGGGAAGAATTCTCTATCATTCACTATAGTCTGCTTCAATTCAAAACCCTACAAGAAAAAACCAATCATAATTAGTATGTTACATTTACTTCTATTACTTTTTACTTTACAACTATTGTGGTGCCTTTCATATTAAACCCGGTGTGGTAACTGGGCCCTCATATCACTTGTCAAACCTCTTTTTCCTTCGTTACCTATTTGAATTTTAAATGGCATTAACATGAAAATCAATAGATAATGCACAGTTGATTTATATGTTATGATATGTATATATATATTTAAAATTGTTATTGTCCTAAGTTCTTAATGTCATGATGGGAATAATTACCATGCTACAGGTATATAGTTTGGTTTGACACATCTATACA
Source organism: Pinus taeda (assembly GCA_000404065.3). Classification (NCBI taxonomy): domain Eukaryota; kingdom Viridiplantae; phylum Streptophyta; class Pinopsida; order Pinales; family Pinaceae; genus Pinus; species Pinus taeda. The sequence continues at coordinate 13,408 of APFE031013818.1, forward strand.
TTACCCCCAACATAATAGTTATTTGCACCTTTACAGTTTTCCACTTATATTAATATTTATTACCACTCCATGGTTCAAAGGAGCCTAATATTTCTAAGTCATATTTCATTTAAGAAATCTAATCTACTATATGCTTCTCATCACTATGCTAAGACAATTTCAGTCGTACTCTACATGAAATAATTTAATATACCCCCGAGCTCTAACATTAGGTTAACTCCCATGTAAGGTGACAAAGAAAGGAAGAAGTCCATGTGGTGTCGTATTGATGCTACATATCAGGGCTTTCCATGTGCTTTGGATGCTTGGTCATGTGGTCCCACAATGTTTCCAATGTGACAGGATGTTGACACCTCAGATCTTCCCTCACTCGATCTACGACTCAGAGGCATATTTGATAAGCCTAACCTCTCCATTATATCGCTTTAGCTCATTTGATTTTGTGACTCTAATTCTGGAGCTTAAGGTTTTTCCATGGTCTCAGGTGGCCTCTAGTGCAGCCACCATTGAGTTTGGTTTCCATCTATAGCCCTCAACACCTGTTATCCTATTCATTCTACATATTGTCATTTGGTCAATGCAATCTCACATAAAGGGTTTTATTTTTCAGCCCTTCTTTGTAGTCTCTTCCCTAGGATCAGATGGTTATAAATCCACAATGATGAGCAATCATCTTACTAGGTAGCTAACACTCAACCAATTTTTAATTCATTATTTTGATCATTACCCAGTTTTCTATTCTTCTAGCATCATTTCAGTTTAATTTACTCAAGGATTTCTACTTGGTTTCTGGAACAGGGTCATAGTGAGGCTTCAGTGGGCAGTGAGAAAGGCATGGGTATTTCTAAGCTAAGAACCTCATATTTAGATACATTTGAGCTACCCTCTTCTGTAAAGTTTTGTCTACCACTGAAACATGACTTTCCCCATGGAATCCCTAATATAAGTCGTGGTTTTTGGTGAAGCTTTGGTTATGCATGTTGAATAGACACCTTCAATCGTAGCCAAAGACAATTAATGCGCTAATTCATCTTCCAGAGCTTTGCCTATGTAATTTATATCTTGTATAGTGCTAGATTAAGTTACATGTAGTTTGGTGGTTTTATACACTTTGTTGGTTTTCGATTCACAGTGTTTTTCTCCTCGCACGTAGGATCTTATTATGATTCTGGAGACATGAACCCACTTTCTTTCTGAGCATTCGATGATTGCTTACATGGTAATTTCCCTTACAGGTTGTGTATCTTGACCACATTTCCTAACCTAGGAGTCTCTACCACTACTAGTAAATGGAAAGGTTCCAATACCAGTCCCAAGCTTGCCTTGATATCTAAGTTTTTGAGATCAACGATTCTTCCTCCTATTAAAAATGGTTGTGCTGCTAGGGCTGTAAAGCCTGGCCTTTGTCCTAGACCCTTCTTTTTGTTATTTATGTAGAAGACATATTTTAAATGGGGGTTTAATGTGGCACTTCTGACTCAGGAGTGGCTTCGTTCTATTATTATGCTCACAGTTATTGTTGTGATGCCAGTGTTATAGATGGAATTTGCTTTAGTGCTCACACTTTAAAAACTGTGTACTTATTTTCTTTATTTGTTTATTGTTTATAGACAATCTAAGCACAACATGAGGTCAATTTAACTCTATTCTTGTATCCCCTATAGTCCCATGGGCAAGTCTTTTACAATGGGATCTTTGTTATGATTTGTGTTAAAGAAAATGTGTGTTAGTTATTAATGCTCAGTTCGAGATAAATAAATTATGAATTGTGTGCTCACTTTTTCTTTACACCTGAGTTAGAGTTGTACCTTGTATTTCTTGTTGCGTATACCCCACCCCCTTTAGTTTCCAATCACTGTGTTTTACAATTTCCTGAGTGGTATTATGCTATGGCGCGGTGAATATTAAGTGTATAGTTGTGATTCAAGATTGTGCACCTCTTTACCCAACTACTTAGTTTTTAAAATGCATGAAAACTAATTATGCAATCGTTTTGTCGATAGGTATAGATATATATTTTCTTTCTCTATAGTAAAGTTCTTCTAATGTTTTTCGAGCTTGTACTTTTCTCAAGATGTATATTGTAAAACTTATTTCAATTCTAGACTTGTTTAAATAGAACACATGTCCTTAATTTTTGGTTTCTTTTGTAGTATTTGTCCTTCAACTGTCCTTTGTAAGCCTCTCGGTTCCAATACTAGAATTGATGAGGGATTTTTACACTCCTCTGATTTAGAACCATTAACACTTCACTCTTTTGTGTAAGGAAGCCAATCTCAAGAAATCTGGGGAATTCTATATGGATACAGGTAGGCTTCTTCAATTTTGTCTAGAAGTGTTCCATGATTTAATTTAAGTGGCAGTTGCTCACAGAGCATTTATACTTCTGGCCCACCCTTAGGATGGTTATTTAATATCTCTTACCATCTTTATCCTTCTCCCAGCTAGACCCAACAAATTATACCAGCTTACCTGACTAAATTGGACGTTTATGATACTAACAATAGTCACTGGTAATCTGGGGCTTGATTCCTCTTATTATAGAGTTTGTACATTGTTTGCACTATGTAGGAGCACTGTAATTGTGAATTATTACTTTATGTTCCTATAGCTTACTCTAGCAATAGTCATGCCCACTCCCCATTATTATTTCTCAGGATGTTACCAACAATAATCATAGAAGATCGAAAGTAATTCTTGTAATATTTTTTACACCTATTAGAATTAATTGAACTAGAATAATTCTAGACAATAGGAACTATTGTGTGTACTACTAATTCCTTTAATAATTACTACAATATTTCCATCCCATCCCAATTGAAGTTATTATTAACAACTCTAGTGCATATCATAAATAAATCGCAGAAATTAACCAAACAGATTAAAACTAAAAAGTTTGTACTACAAGTAACCACAACCTACATATTCACAGAATATCACTACACTCATCCAAAAACTTTTACAAACATCATCATTATAGAGTTCTTAGAAACATTTTCCTATCTAATGAACTTCTTACAGTGACAACCAAAATAACTTGGACATAACAATTTTCCTCCCAACCATAAACCTTCTCTTCTGGTTCTCCCCTGTGTTGAGATTCTCTTTCTCCTAGAATCAACAACCTATGTTGTTTTGGCAAAGGCATTTTTATTCCTCACTTCCCTTAGTAGACTTTCCACAATGATGTCTCGTTTTTCTAGGTTCTACCAATCCCCATAGCCTAGGCTTTTCTTATTTTTTTTTAAATGATTTTTTAATTTAAAGTCTGGCTTTCCCACTACGGTGCTTTATTCACACATTCTAGTGTTTTTCCCCCACAGTGGGTGATTTCTTAGGTTTTTATCTCCCCATATAAATAATCACATAAGGATGCTCTTAAGGCTTTTTAGGAGTGATTTGGGGAAGCTTTATTTCCATCCTATCCATTCATACTGGATTATGGATTGGAATACTGATCTCATTAATTCACGTGTTATTTTCCAGGTTAATTCTTCCAAAATGATATTTTTAATATTATTCAAATCTATTAATTACATCATCATAGTTATTCCAGAAAGATCAGTTATGGCTTCCATGTCATCACTAATAATTCATCTCCTAAAAGAGTATTCACAACAACATAGGAGGTATTACATTAAGCACCTTAACCATAGTTGTTTTTATTTGCTAATAAAGATCTATAGTATGAGTATGAGTATCCGTGTTGTAATAGTCATTGTTGGTGACAATATTTTAAACCATATATTGTACTTTTTCTTCAATCGCCTCAACTAGGAGAAAATAAATCTCCACCCGAGCCTTTGCCTTGGATATATTGATTTTTTTTCCTAGCTATCATGGGATGTTCCCACTAAATGACATCTGAATTCTCATTATTTTGTTGAGCCATTATTAGATGTTTCCTATGCCACCCATGGTGACCATTAGGGCCTTGGTTTCTTCTATGATAAGGCATCTTGATGAGCAAACACATTGCAAGAAGAGAGATATGAATGTGCCACAAAATTTATGGGTGTAATCCAAATAACTGGAGATAAAGATGCATGGCATTCAGAGGTGCCAAATGGAAGTAGTTCAATGATGGTTAAAGAAGTGGAATAAAGTCATGGGGAAAGGTTGTTGCGCCCAATATAAAGATAAAGAAATCAAAGCTAAAACCATAACAAAGAAATAAACCAAATCTTACCAAAAAAGCCAACAACCCAAAGTAGAGTAAGTATGGCTAGAAAAGCCAAGATGTCACACTTCTTTATGAAGTGAAAACCTGCATTCATGTCCATGTTAATAGTAGAGAAAGGCAATAAAGATTGTAAATGATGAGAAAATCCAGGAGAAAACACATCCGTACAAACAACTTCCTGAAATATTCATTAGTGTAATGAAATGTTTCATATTATAAGTGACATGGTTTGTCACTACCTAACTAAGTCTCAAAATAGATGCGAGACGTTGATGGTGATAATTTGCTAATAAGAATTTGAAAAAACAAATTATAACAAAATAAAAATATTTAAAATAAATGTATTATAATTTAATATTAGTTATTAAAATGCAAGGAAATAGATTCTATTTATAAAAAATATTTTAAAATTAAGTTTTTAATTAAATATATTCACAAAAATGAATACCCAATATATATTTTAGCGTTCTCATAAACATATTCTCTCGCACCAAATTTATTGTTTTTTAAATGCCATTTTCCGTAATTGATGTTAACCATTAAACAATTATATATGCCCTCGAAATGTAAATATTTAATTTTCCTATGGTAAAAGACAAAACTGATATGACATTATTAGCTGTTGAAATTTAATCTATATATATATTAATATATTATATTATATATATATATTATTATATATATATATATATGGATATATAGATATATATAGATTTATAATATTTTAAATAAGAAAGGTTTTCTTGGAAGTACTGGCAACTTCTTGAGGAGGAAGTTGGGAAAAGAAGGTTGCTGAGACTACAACCCTAACTACCTCCCCAAACTGGAAGTGCTTCTGGAGAAAAGGGGAGGGGAGAGGCAAAAAAATATGTGCTGTAGGGACAGGCAGAGAAAAACAAAAAAAAAAGGCTAATTCTGGTGATGACCAGATAGCCAAGCATGAAGTGCAAGCGTTCTTGTTGAGGATAGTGGTCCTGCAAGACACTAGGGGGGAGATTCTGGTCCTGAAAGATGAATCTCATGGTTGGGTGGTAGAAAAACAACAGAGAACCCAGGTGAACCTCTGAGGAGTCCTTTACCGCTTGGAAAGACCAGGTAAGTAAAGAAAATCACCCAGATAATCTGTTAGATAATATTTCTGTGAACTATTCATAAATGAGAAGTAGAGCTACAATTTATTTTTCTGCGGTTAGCAGGGGACTGTAAGATGAAAGTTTGTTCTCTTTCTTTTATTTTAATGCAAGGAAACATAATTAGGGGATATTTGTTGGGTAGAAGTAATATTGAAAATGAAATTTAGGAGAAGAAGTTTAAGTCTGCGTTATTAGTCAAATAGATAATTCAAAACAGTGTGAATACAACAATAGAATGAAAGTTAAACTTTTAACAAAACAACTTTGTCAAACAGAAAAGAAAAGAGCACATTTGAGAATACCGAAATAACAGAGTGTAGGCAGCTAATGCCTTGAAAATGAAAACAAGGCAAGTAGCATCTTAACTTTTATAAACTTCATGTTTAAAATGAAAAGAAAGCTGCAATGCTCTTTAAGAAACGAAATAATAAAACTTGGAAACGAATGCGAGTTTGAGTCAAGTTCTTGAACCCTAGGTTCATAACAAGTTTTGCTTTACATATTAATCAAAATTAGGCTAGGCAGCCAATTGAGAGAAGTTAAAATCCTTAGAACACACCACCTCAACAGTGGTGCACAGGCAAGGATGCGTGAGCCCTCTAGAGGACCTCTTCCTACGTTAGTATAGGAAGAAACCCTTAGGGGGTTTGGCGGCCAGTGAAACATTTCAACCTACAAGCAGACAGAGGGTGACTCATCGCAGCACTGAGGTAAACTAAAAGAATGTCAATATAGAAGAAATATCCAGCTGATTATATGAACGAACGACTTTCTAAATGGAATTTTTCGGTGGCATTTAAATAATTCAGAACTTACTGCTTCAATATAGAACATGAATAAATAGAACTCTTCACATCAAGATAACCACAAGAGCGAAACCATAATACAAGAGAAGTGTCTCAGAGCTGTCGCGTAAATCAAAAATTCGACTGTTTATCATTTGAAAAATTTACACAAACCCAGAAATTGAGTCTAAAATTCATGTCAGAAATCCTTATGGACCTGGCTTTTGCCGAGTGGAATTTTAATTAAAAAAAAAAAACACTTAGTCCAGACACCAGCACTCATTTAAACTGGTAAAACGAAAACTCAACCAACAAACCAGAATAATTTACAGGGGCTCGACCCCAGATAACTTATAGCAGATTACAAACAGACCTAGAAAGTTTGTTCACATAATTACAATAGATCTGGTCCAAGGTGACTTAAACTTGAACATTTGTCAATGTGGCCAAGCCTCAGGTCAGGATAACTCATAGCCTCAAAACCCCTTTACCATCGAAGAAAGGCCACAGAGGAATTCTCTTCCAGGCACATTGGGAACTATCACTGTAACTGAAACCATTAAAAAAAAACGGTCTATAAACCCTTGAGACAGCAGATTTGTATACATTGAACTCTCCAATGACAAACTTGAACCAGAACCCTTGATGCTTACCCGGTGGTCCACGCTGGAGGTAGACAACCTAAGTAGCCTCGACCATCCCACAACGCAAACCAACATTCTTTGGCTGCGCCCATTCCTCTTCCATTCAGATACACACAAAAAAAAAGAGAGAGATTGTTACTGTTATGAATGAAGTATTGCAAATAAAAAGGAAAAGAGACGGAAGCAAAATAAAACACGTTGGGCACTTACAGGATGGCATAAATTTCCTGGAAGTTGGGCAGACCAGTCCCTGCACTCGAACCTTGGGTAGTAAACATAGCATTACACATAGGTCTAGCGCAGTAGAAAGCAGAGCGGAGCGGGGACGAGTGCCAAGGCATAATGGGTTGAATGAACCATACCACCAGAGTAAACGAATGTGAAACCCTCATATCAACGCTCAGCTCTTGGATCCGCCATCTTAAACCATTACCATTGATAGCTAGAGGAGCCCGAGGTGCACAATAGTCGATGGTACTCGTGCCCTTTCCATGCCACCATGATAGAGCAAAAAATAAATAACAAGCCAGGTGGAAAGTGCAGATGAATCCGGCAACTGGTGAGGTACTAACGCACAGTGACGATGGTACTATGAAGCTTAAATGCAAATGACAATCCTACTACTGGAAAGTTAAATGCGAATGACACTCCTACGACAGGGAAGGTTTCCCGACTGCTGGCCCTTTGTAAAATTGTAGAACAAAATTTCATTCTAACTAGGTAACAATGTAACATTGTATTAACATACAAAATGATAAATCTTGCCATAGGTTAAACAAGGTAAAAAAAAATTACGTGATAGTAGGGTGTACATGACAAGTGGTATTGGAGCACAAGTTACCAAAATTGTGGCCTATGGGGAACTGAAAACTGAAAACTGATAGAGTACATACAATTTATTTCCATCTCTGTTGAGTAGTTCAAAAATTAAAAAAAAATTAAAAATAAAAAAATAAAAAAAATAGATAATGCACTGACCTTTTGTTTTTTTTTTCTGTTTCCTGACACTTTTCTTATGCTAAGTACAAGAACAGAGTACTAACAACATGAAAAGAATAGACAGTGTGTGACGCAGGTTTGTGGTGGGTTAGGGACCTGCAACTGGTCCTGAGAATAACCCCGAGTTATGGGTACAACTTGGTGTGGAGGCTCGCAATACAAATTTGGCAATACTGGAGACAGTACAAGAGTTGAAAAATGAAATGGCCTGATTACAGGAGGACAACGCAAGGTTAACTATGGAACAGGAAAGGATTATAAAAAGCTTGTTCGATAAATAGAATTAGTAGCTAGTGAATCCTAGTGGTGAGCCGCAAAGAATGTTAGAAGAGCAAAATCACCACATAGAAGATGAAGAGTCAGAAGGAAGGGAGGAGGAACAATATGATAATGCTTCTGAACAATAGACATCAAAAAGGAAACGGAGAGAGTTGCAAGGGGAATTTCATAAGATCAAACTACCATACTTTGACAGAGAATAGGAGGAAGCAGCTGAGGCGTGGTTGATTAATATGAACAAATATCTCCAGCTATATGAGTACGATCACAACCTCAAGGCACAGTTGGCCATCTTCCAATTACAGGAAAAATTCACCCCATGGTGGGAAGAAGTTAATATTGTAAGAGGAGTAAGCAAATAGAACATAACCTGGGAGAAATTTCAAAGGTACTTTAAGGAAAGATACCTGACCAAGCATTTTTATGACGAAAAGGCAAGAGAATTCTATGACTTGTGATTAGGACAGCAAACCATGGACAAATTTATCACTCGTTTTACTTCATTGCTTCGTTATGTACCTTATATTAGAGAGGAAAAAGCCAAAGTGCAGAGGTTCATTAGCAGTTTACCCCTAAATATGCGGGAAAGGACTGAGTTTGACAATCCAAAGACAATGGATGAAGCAGTACATAAAGCTAGAATTTGTTACCAGCAAGGTAAACAGAAGGGAGAAATTTCAAGTAAAAGATGGAACGATAAGAAAAGTAATAAGTTGGCCAGAAATAATAAAGGGAATCATGGTAGTGGTAACAAGGGTTTTGGCAAGGGACAAAGCAGTAGAAATGTACAGACAAATTCACTCAAGTCCAAGCCAACCAATGAGTCCCGAATCAGCGAATAATCTATAAAGTTAGACAGCGAAGGGGCAGCAAGGCCTCCAGTGCAGTGTTGGGGTTGTGGTGGGCCTCACTATGTTAAAAATTGTCCTCAACAGAAAGGGACCTAACAGGTTTCCCAAATCCAAGACGCATCTACAATCGGCGATATAGGACGTAGTCTACCACGAATTAATGTTGCCTTGGAATATTGTTAGGCAGAGTACCAGCCAACCATGGTGGAATTCGAAGGTAAAATTTCATGTAGGAATTTATAGGGTAAGTTCCTCAGAAAGAACACCAAAGGACACCACTCACAAACAAATCACAGATCAATACACCAGTATTTTTGACGTGGTTAAAACCCTCAA
>APFE031013819.1:8372-23261 GCA_000404065.3 Pinus taeda
CATACAGAGCGTATAAGTACACAGATACCTTGAACAAAAGGTGCGGGCCCACAGGAAAAGCAAGAGAAAGTGCGGAACCAGAGTTACATTGCTTTTTTGATGTCTTTCTCTCTTTTCTCAAGCTTGTTTTGAAGAGCTGAGGTTTAAGACTTGCTTAGGAAGCTGGTATAGGTGATGATAGGCCTACACCGACTGCAAATAATCAAGGTGACGATATTTTTGTGTAACACATAGTAATGCAGAAGGTTATGTGGAAAGGATAGCAGTTGAGAACCTAAAGGATTATGGGTTAGATTTTTGAGAGAATACATGTATTTCTCATATGACAATCGCACCAGAATGGAACTCTAAGGGACTGGTACACTACCCATAGGTTGACCGACTCCAAAAACCAAAGGTGAAGGACCACCACCTATAGGTCCATACAATATCCTAGTAACAATAGTAATTATCGATGATGCGGTAACCGCACTAATAGAAGAGCAGTGGGTGCCACACACATGGCGGACATTGATGGACCAGACATGACGGACGTAACCTACGTGTGAGGTATAGAATCCAAGGCCAACTGAACAGACATAAAAGGTTTAGAAGACGGAATGGTAGTACGAGACCACATAGAGCTCTGATGCAGAGAAGTAGAACGAAGTATGTCAGCCAGAGTGCGATAGTGAAGTGGCAATGAAAAATTTGGGGCAATGTGGAAAGGAAAACCTTCCAGGGGAAATTGATGTTCCCCAGTTGACCCAAGGCTTTCTTGACTACTAATAGGACTTGACTCATCCATGTCAGAAGTGGCCATTGGAATCGAAGCCCCAGGAGGAGTAGATGGGAGATCCGAGTCTAAAAGGTCCCAAATGTTGGGAGGAGTCCAATCAAAAGGATCCTCACCTAGAGCTCAAGAATCAAAAGGTTGAACACTTGGGACAATGGCAAGAGTACCAGTAACAGATGATACCTCAGAAGAGATAGGAGAAAGTGGCTCTTTGTCACTTGGCAGGGACGATGAAGTCGGTCAGTCCACCAGGACAGCCTAGCTCAAAATTCTGGGAGAAAGGATATAATCAATAGGGTTGCAAAAAATATGTCAAGATGTGATCACAATGCAGCTAAGATTAATAGGTAAAATGTTATTGTGGACAAATAAACTTTATGACGCTGGAACGAAACATTGCCTTTTCATGTTTAAAGAGTCGAGAAAAAGGGCTAAAGATGACTCTAGTTGCCTTCGAAGTTTAATGAGCCTGAAAGGGCAAGTGCTTAGATGAACCTTTTACTTTTAAAGAGTCCAAAAGCAATGAAAGTGACTGCTCTAGAATTATAGGCAAGAGGTTTACCAGACAAATTGTAAAACTACATATACACCTTGGTAATAAAATGAAAGAGAAATGACCAAGGACTTTCCATATGGCAGTCAATCTTCTCGAATGTTGTGTTCAATGCATTAAGACTCTTAAGGCAATAGACTCAGCTTCCTATGGATAATAGGATGATAACCTAGTGGGGTCTCCCAACATATATGCGACGGTACAGGGAGCACAATTCCGTACTAGCATCTATTACATCACAAAAGGAGGAATCATCCAACCTTAGTGAGAACAATAGGAACTAGGTTTAATGACACCAGAACACATCTCTAGCCTAGACCTCTAGATGTGTGAGTGTTAGGTTCCAATGTGTTTTTAATTTCATCAAATAGATTTTAACAGTTAATCTTGAATTAAGTCTCGATTTCAAGGCCATATCGAATGCATCTTTAACACTCCTAGAATGCAACTAGATGAGCAAAAAGACCATTTTCGTTGGATGAATAACTAGCTAAGGAAGAGTGAGAGGTTCAATGCATAACACTTGAATGGAAAACAAGCAAACCAATCGAAGGAAAGGAACACTTCTACCATCTACTCAAACTTGCAAGCAATCCAAGAAAGAATGAGAAACACTTTTTACTTTTCAATATCTTAATCGCAAGAATCTACTAATGCAAAAATTCGTTTTTCAAACCTTAATACAAGTTGAATGCAATTTTTGATTTTTCCTGAATAAATGATAAGAAACTGCATGCACAAATGAATGAAAGACTCAAAACTAAAGAAATAATCCTTTCTCCCAAAACTGGAAAACTATCTCATTGACTGGGAAGCAAAGCAATTCATGCCAAGCGAAAGAAGGAGACCGAACGAACAAGAAAGGGAAGTTCGATGACCAAACACATACACCAATCAAGGGGATGACAAACAACAAAATAGAATAAGCCTCAAACTACGAGAGAGATTCTACCAAGCAGAGTCTAAATATCTCAATGAAGGAGTGACCCAAGCAAACCAAGTAGTGGAGAAACCCTAGGGAATTTAGGTTACACAGTTCAAGAGAGAGGATTTGAAAAGACTTGAAACCGAAATCAAAAATCTTAAGAACCAACACTTTTGACACAACAAAGAGAAGCAAAAAAATCTCTCACCAAACACACTGGACAACCAACCAAGAAAACCTCAAAATTTGAAACTCACAGGAATCATCGCAGGTAAAACACTAGCAACATGCGTCGATAGAAAATCATTGCACTTCCCTAACTTAGCACTTTGTGACATCGTCGCGAAAGTACATTAGTTAGTTGCACTGAGCCGATTTTAGGCCTCGTCATGAATGTTAGACAATTTATCCGCACTGTATAGTAAAAGTTGCAACCCAGAAATCAACGTAGACATGACTACTTCACGACTATTAGGAAATAAATAGCGACAACCCAGAATCAAAAGAAAAACATGAAAGTTTGACTAGAGCAGGGCCAGATCTATCACTCAGAAGTTTGGGAAGGCTATAGAATTAGTCTAACAACTTCCAGATGAAGTATGCTACCCAAACAGTAAGGAATACAATAAACCAACAAAGCTAATCAACACAAAAGACAAAAGACAAGCTCCCCAGCAGAGTCGCCAACTTGTGACACAGGTAAGTTCCCTCTGCGGATAGAGGCAATCCCTCTAGCCCAAGAGTGGGTCTAGTCACTGCACAGACAATATCAAAGAAAAATTCCTTAGAAAGTTGGTGTTATGAAGAGCTACCTTCAATCCAACATTCGATGAAGTCCTCGTCATGTTGCTCCAGCTCTTGGTTCTTCTAGTCGTTCATACCTGAAAACAACATGTAGAGAAACACCACAAACACAAATAGAAACCAACCAAGCAATCTACTTGAAGAGTCAAGGAACTTCAAGATATTGAGATATAATTTAACGAATGATATAGGAAACAAGTAGTTTATTTGTATTAATATAAATCAAAGTAAACTTGCAACTAGGCCTTGATGTCGTAAGCCTCCTTGAAGGGTCATGTCAGTATGTCTTCGTAAGAATTTACTTGTGAATCGTCTCCCAAGAGAACATATGACTCTCTCTGCTGTCTAAAAGTTTTGATACTAGAAAGCAATCAAGCCAACTCTACTCAAGAATCTCTCAGATCACAACACAAATTAGGCTACTTCCACACTCCAGTAACACTCTCTAACTCTACTCCTCACTTAGAAACTTGAAACTATCAAATTACATCTAGCTATCATTCCATTACATCCAAGCTAGCTAATGTTATTCAAGGAGGAGATATTTATAGGAGGGAGAGGTCCCATAAGAGAAGGAAGGAGGATCTTATCTCGTAGGGAGGTTGCACAAAAGGTGGAAAAACTATCCCAGAGGAGAAAGGTGAGCCGAACTAACAAAACAACCAGCCCTAGGACCACCCATGAAGCAATTTCATCTAGAAGTTTCGATGAGTTGTTGAAAAACTTGCCAAAGCTAGCTCGTCGCAGGTGCAACACAGGACGGAGTGAATACTTCGCTAGGGATAATGTTAACTTGTCAATCTTCGCGAGGAGGATAACCGCTGACTCGCATTGATCTAGAAACTTAAGTAAAAAGGGTCTTCTTCAGGGACAATGAAATGAGACACTCTTCCTGAGATTGCAAGGAAGGTAATGATACATATTTGGCAACACGATACAACACAGATGTCAGTAATATGGACTTGCAGTATCTGGGATCAGGGAATGCAAAGTTGGTGACAAATTACTATGTAACATTGCACAGCCATGTTGATTCCTACTCCTTTCAATGTACTAACCATAGGCCTATCAACCTCGTTTTCTGTAACCAATGCTCCCTCTCGTAGCACTATTGTGTTGGTCATGCGGGCGCACAACATTTCCTCAGCCACAGCCATTCCTACTGCGAGGTTGGTTGAGAGAGTACCAACCTGGGGACTACGCACCTGCAACTCCTGAATCTTTGCCCGGAGGGCCCCCAAGACAATCTAATTCTCCTCCTCCAACTATTGGAGGGACTTCATGGTGACATCATGCACCATATCCCCTATATCATGTAGATCTCCCTCAATAAGTGTGATCGGGGTGAAAGAAGTCTTAGACACTTTCGACTTCTTTCACGGCCACACTTTCTCTCTCAGGCACTAGTGCTTTAACTGTGTCATCGTTGTTTGTAGGTCTGCGCCACCCTAATCAGTCTTTGTCTCCATCTCTTGTTCCAGCTCAGGCGAAGGTGACTTCTAGCCCTCACACTCCTTCTTTGATGCCTTTTGTGCTTCTGTTGTGGCCTTCGTAGCGTCCTGTGGCTCCTACACCTATGTTGTTGCTGCCTCTTTTCTTCTCTTCTCTACCAACTGCGCTACCCGCAGTTTTTCCTGCTTCTTTTTTTGTGTAGCAGATTTCTCTGTTTCCGTCATGGCGATGGCTGGAGCGTGCCACTCCGAAAGCCATGCCTCAAATACGTCAAAGATAACATCATCTATGGCCAGGTATGGTAGTTCATTCCACTTCTTCATAGGGTCCTTACGCGCCCTAATGTAGACGTGATGGAAGTTTGCCTTAAACTCCATGAAGCTTTGTAAGTTGTTATAGACAGTGGGTGATAAATGCAACTTGCGATTAATCCCGATTTTTATGTTCATCTCCATGAACAGCCAAAATATTTTACTATCTTGCATCCTGCACATGTCTTTAGTGGCCCACATCAAAGCATACTTCGTAGCCTCCAGGAGATACCTCTAAATTCAGGGGAACTGGCTGTCCTTAGGAAATTCCCCAGCCACCAACACTATGGACAACAAAAGCCATGCATAGTGGAAGGTATTCCCCTGTTCATGTGCCTCGCAGAAATTATTTAGGAACTCCTTGCACAAGTATTCTGACCAGTTAAACTGGACACTCTCTACACACTATGCGGAAAGTGATATCACTGGCGCGGGCACCTCATCCGCATGACACTTCCGCATAACTTTTCTAGCCAGTATCTGGGTCGCAACTTTGACTGCCTTATTGTTGATACTAGAGATCGCGTACCCTCTCTTCTTCTTGTCCAGCTTGAATTTTTCCTTCATGACCTCCACGATGGCCAAGTCAGTGCTCTTACCCTCTAAAATATCCGCTAGGTCCTCCCCTTTACAAGGGAATCGGGTAATTCTATGGATTAGGTGGTCTGTGATGGGGATGGGCTCCTCTAGCCACAAACATCCATCATGCACTAGGCAAAGCAGCTGCCTGATGACAAATATAGTCACTGGGGCATGATGGTAATGCAACACCTAGAGCAAGTTCAACAACCCTACCTTTTCAATTCTACGCAAACACTTGCGCAGCTCCAACTCTACGATTCTTGCCGTAGTGTTTTTCTTCGGCTTCATGAACCATGCAGTTGCCAGGTGAGGGAATTTCTCGTTGTCGGCAAGATCCCAATATTTGAACTTCAAACTCAACACCTGTCCTAGGTGCGCTCCTTCAAAAATGATATCAACGGGTAGTACTGGAGTTTGTAGAGAGCTTTTACTCTCATCGATAACCTTGGGCACCTTTGCCTTCCCCTTCCGTAAAGGAACATACACGGGCAGCCTGGTTATAGGGTCTGCGCCTTTGGTTTCTTTCTCCATGTCTTCGTCCTCATCCTCTTCTATCAGGATGTCCTCAAGGTCTTCCTCCTCCTCATCAGTTTCCAAATTAACTGATTTCCCCTTTTTTTCCATGGTCAATTTAGTTCGCAGCAGGTTTCAAGGGGACATGTGCACCGGAATCATGGGTTGCTTATCTTTCTTGGGTCTCGGCATACACAATGATTTTGAGATTTCCACAACTATCTCAGCACTCTAAGGGGCATCTTCAACTGTCATAGTCTGTGTGGCTTCTTCGGGGGTCATTTCTCCAATTTCCCTGGCTTCTTCAGACACTACCATTTTGTTTGTCTAGAAATCTCTCAATTGCTCAACCGGGTGTTCAAACAATGCTCTCAATAGGTTAAATAGGTCTCGATTCGAAATACTCTTGGCACATGATAGCTCAATTCTCAAATGACCAAGTGTTGTTTGTTGGGTAGCCCTTTGTAATTTATAACACCTTTTGAATTTGAATTCAGTTGTTCCCCCCAAATCTAGTTCATTAGTCCTCCCTTGGTGGTCGATTTTCCCAAATCTTGCCCATAAAGCTCGCCTTAAATGCCTGTCGCCTGTTCCATTTGGTCTCAAACCAAGAATCACATCGTGAATAGCGACTATAATGGTCACTTTCGAGCCAACCGGTGTGGCAGCGCAGCTACCCTTGTTGAAAATAGCAACAAGAAATGCTAAAAATAACATTGCTATAGATAGCATTTCGGGATACATTCCAATTTTAATAAGTCCCTAAATTAAAATTGGGAATTAAAATTTGAATTTGATCTCAGTAGTTGTTTGTAAAATAATTAATTAATTCATCTTGAGTTAATTAATTGGAGAAAATAAAACATGAAGTATATGTGAAGGCATGCAACAGTTATCCCTTTGACTGAGGAAGTTATCCCTTAGTTAAGGGATCGAGATGAGTTGTACTTTGAGTTGTAATTAGTTAGCTCAGTTAACTGAGATAAGTGCAGTTAGATTAGTTCCAATAGTTTGTGGAGCTAATTGTGAGTTCAGTTAGTCAATGCATGCATGCATGCAACCAATGAACTTCAAATAACTGAATATTCTCTCATAAATAACTCATGCATGTAAGTTCAGACAGAGACCCAGTTGAGATCAAAGGATGGGACAGTGTACTATTAGTTATAGGAATATTCCCATGAGGATATCTCTTTCATGTAGAAGGAATTCATTCCTTGAGGATTGCACAGTTATTTCAGAGGTTAGAGCAATGTGTGAGGAATTATTACACACATGTGGCAACTTGAGGACCCAGGAGAAATTGCGCAAGGGAATAGGAGGCTTGGAGGACTAAAGGAAGGAATATGTGTTGTCTATTCTGTCTATGAACAGGAATGAGGGATTGTACTCAGAGCTGGATAGCTTGTGAGCTAAAGCTTTGTGTAATCTTGAGATATTTCCACTTGTATGATAATACTAATAGCAAGGTTTTTAGTTGAGGCTTTCCCCAGAGTATTCTTCTATGTTAATGTGTGATTGATTTCTTCTTCATCTATTATATGTGTTCTATTTGATCTTTCTCAAATCAATTAAGCTTCTGAAAGTTTTTTTGTAGAAGTATATCAAGTATTTTGCTTTAGTTACATTGCATTATTAGGTGATCTACAGTGAGAATTTCTACAACCCTTGTGCTGTCACGGAACCTGTGACACTTCGCTCCTTTGCGTAGCCCTGACATTGCACAGCTCTCAGGTAGAGTATTTTATAGTCCCACACCTCCTTTCAACTACCTATAGTGCTATGACTATGCTTCCCATGGCTAGTCAGGTGGTTGGGCCACCCATATACGGCTTCAGTCGACCTTCGATCACTTTTTATGGGAAAAGTCCACATTTTAACTTTACCATCTGCATCGCGCACTTTTTTGTCTGCATCACGCCACCATCAGTGATCCCTCTAGTAATATACAACCCAATCCAAGGCATCAAGCTGATCAACTCTCAGCAGTAGTCCCTAAATTTGTCAATGTAATCATGCGCATCTTGTTTTATCACAAAAGTTTTCTTATTAAGAAATTCCTTCTTTATTCCTTCCTCAAGCTTCTTGACTTCTTCTTCTGTCATGGCACTTTTCACCCTTAATCGAACTCTTTCCTTCATGATTTCTTGGACCCTAAGATCACTCTGTTGGGTTTCTTCATCAGGTCCCAAGTGTTCTTCTTTATCTAGCTGTGTGATCCCTTCTTCCAAGGCTCCATGAACCATCATATCCATGGGCTCAGCTATGCATGGACTGGGCATAATATACTCCATCAACATTACAACGGCTGCTCCATAGGCCAAACCAGAAGGAATTTATCCCATTAGTTTCTTGCACATTGTCCTATAAGCCCATAAAACTGTAGTATGTACAGGTCCCAATCACTTCGCTACACATTACATACCTTGCTCAATGCTTCGCACACTTCGTTAAATGCTTCTGCATGGGTAACCTTCTGCACACTCATTCTTTCCTCACTCTGCCATTCCAACTTGAGGGAACATTCATACAATTTCCCTCCCAACACATGCTTATTGACCATGCTCCCCAATGTGAAGTCCATGTGCATCCGTGCAGTTGTTTACCATATGCATGTACCCACTTGGAGAGATGTGCACGTGGACCATCCCATACATTGTATTTATCTATTAGTCGCATCTTAGGCTTCCAAAATGCATGTGCATCATTATCTTGCATTTGTACCACTCCTCAAAGCTTCCTTGGTGCATACCGCACCACCTTGCAGGCATAGTGCGCAGTACCCACTTCAAAACCTGGAAACATTGTTTTTCTAGCACCTCCCTTTCAAATCTATCCAAGAAAGAATCTACCTCACCCAATCCATCATAAGTAGGCAAATATCTCATTTCCATTGATATGCATCGCAGTGATCTTGTCATCATGTTACAGTTCAGTGTGGTTACCTCATGTAACCAGTTCTGCCACCACTCTATGTCCTCATCCAAATCTGAAGTACAGGAGCTTTTGCACTCCCATGAAATTTGTCCATCCATGATAGGATTTATCCAATATTTCTCTCGCACGGTTATTTTGTAGATGCAGTCCAAATCATCGTCACTTTCATAGTCACACACCAGCTCTGTATAGCATGATCCCTCAATAGGGTCGAAGGGTACAACTACGCGTAGAGACTTCTTCTCAAAAATCATCTTGCGCTTCTTTAGATTAATCACCCTATTCATGTCAGTGGCCCAATCGATTCCTAAGTGCACAGGGTAGGGATTTTTATCATAAACAATCTCTATGACTTCAAAGTCTACTAGCGCACTCAGCCCTTCAATTTCCATGGTGATTCCCTGCAATCTCCCCATAGGTATTATCTTTTGTTGGTTCACCATTCACAGCTAGATAGGATACCATTACAGCGTAGTCCTTCCCATGCACTCACATGTTTTCTTTGGTAGAACATTCACATCCGATCTTAAGTCCAGAATTAATTGGTCCATCTCATATTCTCCAATCTGCATGGTAAACCTGATTTCTCTTCCCATCTTCATCGCATGCTTTCCAATCTTTCGAACTACGGGGTTCTCCTGGCGCAGTCCCAGCGCATCTGTTAATGAGTTCATGCAATCCCTTTACAACCTTACTATCATGTAGTGGCTTCATGCATGTTTCTAGGAACGTTGTAAGCATAGATGGGTCCATTTCCAGCTCTGATCTACCCTTGCTTCCTAAAGTGGAGGCATCAGCAAAGTTCTTCTTAGCTTCCATGAAGGTTTCCTTAGCGCGCTCCAAATCAAGCTCTACTTCTTTCATTGGAGCCTTGTGAAACCAAGTAATATATTTGGGCTATTTGCCTTTATCATCTCCTATCATAATTCCACTTCGGAGAACAATGTTCACATTTGGATCTTCTTCGCACAACTCAGACCTCATCATCTGCAGGTTCTGAGTCGGGGGAGGTGGTACCACTCCCTTGTCATGCATCCTAGCTATCAGCGCAGGAAAATCCTCCATCTCATGATCAAACAACATAAAATACAGACATGATGGATGAGTTGGATTCATACAATCATAGGCATAATGTCCTAGCCCTCCGCAATTGTAACATATCAGCTGTTCACGACCTCTTCCAAGTCCCCCTCCACCTTGGCCTTGCCCGCACCCCTGAATTCTGGTTCGTGACACTCCTGCATTCTGGTCAAGGGGTCACGTCTTAGCCTAAACTCTATAGGTAGGCGTTCTATCCATCATGAGCTCATAGCTTCTACCAGTGCACTCATCGTGTCCAACTGATCTACAAACATTACAGAACAATTGTTGCAAATTCTGTGCATACTTCTATAACAAATGGAAGTTGTTCGTAGCATGCTTTCCTCCTATTTGACAAATTGCACACCACAAAGCAAGCATCGTGCTAAGTCCTGCTTATGCCTTCGGTCTTAACGACATTGGTCCTCCTCCCTCAAGGTAATTCGCGAACACCGGGCAATGGTCCTTGTCATGACGCTAACCCTTACATTTGACGCATCATACCTCCTCGCGCACTTTTGGTCAGGCTGTCTTGCCCTGTTTTAGACTCAGCATCTCAAGGAACAAGTTTTTCAACTGCACGTGGACCTGCTAAACTCCCAAGTTAGGATCCTGTATCGGGGTCTCATGCAGCCTCATCGTGATATCCAACCCCTCTGCCTGAGTCATTAACCTCTATTGTGATAGTGCATTCCTCAAATGTGACGTTAGCGATGCTACAAACCATTCGCAGTGTTGTCCATCCGTCAAAGTCATATTAGCTTCGTGAATTGTGCACTTCAATATATTATCCAACTCCCAAGGAGTCTTGCTTGGTAGCACTATGATCTCTTTGAATCCAATGATTGATTGTGCCTCTGACTTCGGCCTGTTAAATTCTCTATTCAGTGCAATTTGGATATCTGCAATCCCTGCATTTGGATTGTCATTAGAATTCTTAATATACTAGGTCAGCATGCAATCCTGCAGAGTGTTGACCAATGTCGCTTTCTTTATATTATCATTTGTAACTCCCTGCACTTCCCATACGGCTCTTATGACGAACCAAAATTGGTCCAAATCTTCATTTCCTACTCCCTTGAACACAGGAAACTTTATCGCGCTTGCCATATTGACTCGTGGAGGTGACGGAGGTGGTACGGGTGAAGATGGAGGTGAAGGCAATGAAGTTGGTGGTGGTGTGGGTGGGGGTGGTATGCGCAGAATCCTCTACCTTATCAAATTGATCACACTTTGTAGTGATACCTTCACGAGCTCTTCCTCATCCCCTCACAGAGGTGAAATCAAAGGATTATTCGTTGGTCCCTTGCTTCCTTCATTTCTGTAGGTTTTTCCACTTCACGTGGTTCCAGAAATCAAGGTAATTACATAACTGTTGGCTACATGGGGCCTGACCTAGGTTCAACAGTGAGTTTAGCCAAGAAAATACCAATACTAGTGGCCCTTTTGGCAATAGTCTATGGAGCGCAAACTGAGGTCTCACCCAATGTAGTAGGGGAGGGTGTTGGAACCAGGTTTATGCACCATAGGGATGTCTTGATGAGGGTTCTAGAGGTTCACGATCGTAATCTACATGTTGTGCTGCCCTACACAACTTTCTATCCTTCGTAACATGTGCACACCTTCCGATCTGATCCTTATTGTGCTATTATATTAGTTCTTACTTAGCTGGTACAGGCCCAATATTGTTATTACTCATTCAACTTTCAAATTAGTGTGTGTACTTGAAAACAATATAAATGCATAAAGATAACCATAGCATAGAAAACAGATCTGCAAATAGACACATAATATTTTGAATCAATCTTATCTTTATTAATGCATAAGTTCGGCTACAGACCCACCTCTGCCCTGTGCACTCAGATACAAGGGTCCGCGCACATAACTACAGACTCTACTAGGCCTCTGTGCACTCAGCTATAGAGCCTCTACCTACTACTATGACCCAATACCCTTCAGATTCACTTCTATCTTCTAACCATGCCTTTGCATCTATCTATTACTTCTCCAAACTGACCCCTTTACACTTAGAGTCTCGCTCTATTTATACAATCCCATGGTCTACAGACCATGGGTAGGCTGACCTACTATACATTAAATTAAATTATCTTTGGGTGGAAAACCCTCGACTCTTGCGCTCCATGCCTACATTTCACGATGTCTTTACGTTACACTTGACCAAAACTTGAGCTTCAATACCCAAAAACATGCTATTGGGGGGATACGCTACCCAATAGAGCCCCAAGACAATCATTGTTACTCGTCCCGAGTCACTCTGCTGGTGTGGCGATCTTGGCGCGAAGTCCATGCAATAGGTCTCGTGTAACTTGGGTGTCTACAACACACTGTTCTATTGTCTGTTGTACTTGTCGCATCGGTGTCTTTGAACTTTTGTGAGTAGGATCACATTCCTATCCAACCACATACAGTTACTACATCTATGCCAGCTTTCCTTCAATTGTTGTTGTAATTGTGAACACTTCATTGATCCATGGTTGGATGCGTGCTTTAAGCAAGGCTTCCTTTTGGTGTCCAACGTTTAATCAGTCCTTCAGCGCCCTTCCCTATTGTAGTCAAGTGAGTCGTTGAGTAAGGGCAACCATCTACACGGTGCCCCAGACACTGTTGTACTCCTACTGCAACTCACACGCCTCTGTGTCTAGGCGTTGTAGGTTCGCGTCTTCCTGCAGGTGCGTAAGTATGGTTAGTGCTTGCTCCAACATCCCGGTGCACCTTCATGTCTCCTGGCCAATTTGTTCCAACCCCATCTAGATAGCGTGGGCACGCTGCTCTCTAACTTCTGGGGGTGTGGAAGGTTGCGCCTTCAATCGTAACTCGGCGATTTGCAGGTTCAGCTCCAACTGAACCTTTGTCATTTCTTCCTGGGTCTCGCGGACTCCAACTGCAAATCTATTGAGAAACTCTACTGCTGGTAGCTCTACCAGCATGGCCAACTCTGGAATTCTCCTACATGCATCCTCTACGGCCTGCTCCAATCTGCTAGCCTTCACAACCCACTCATCCCTCTGGATGCTGAGCTGGTCCATGTTGATTTTCTACTCATGCAGGACCTGGATCGCTTAGCCTTCCCAGGCACGAAGTTCGACGATGACCCCATCCTGCAGCTAGTACAGTATTTCGTGTGGCAGGGTGGCCAAGTTCAAGCTGACACCTTTCATGCTGCTCATCGCAGCCCAGTCATCCTCACTTGCTATTGCTAGCATGTCTTCAGGAAATATGAAGGTGTTACCCATACGGGTGTGTAGCGTCTGTTCGGCCTTAGTGGTTCCTGCTACGACTGACTGGGCCATTGTTCCTATCTGGGGGTGTTGTACTTGTAAACCTTGTTGCGTGCTGAGTGCCCCCAACATAGTGTTCTGCTCCATCTACAATCCCTGGAGCACGTCCTCCACAACTTCACAAATTGTTTTGCTGATAACTAATAAATCAACTTCTATGAGCATGATCGGGTTGACGAACGTCTTCATGGCTTTTCCCTTCTTCATGGGGGTTGTTTTCTCTGGGCCGCATGACCGCTTGAGTTGTGTTGATGTCGTGCTTGGGTCTGCGCAATCCTCCTCCCTGTCCACTTCCCCAGTCTATTGCCTCAAGGTCATCTCCTGGCCCTCCCCGGCCTCTTTGGTTGGTGTGGTTGTGGTCTCTGCCATCTGCGCTGTTGCTGCTGCATTAGCTGCCTTCTGCCGTGTGGCTGCTTCGTGTTCTTGGCACCTCGTCTCAACCAGCTGCGTGATGTGCAGTTTGGTGTCCTTCTTTCGTTGCTGAGCTACAACCTTCTCCATTTCTACCAAGTCTGGGGCATGCCACTCTGGAGGTCATGACTCCATTACTGAGAAGATCACATCATTTGTTGCAACTGATAGAATCTTCACCCATTTTCATGTTGGATCCTTGTGCACCCGGATATACATATTATGCATATCTGCCTTGAATTCTGCCACACTTTGGAAGCTGATATGAGTTGTAGGGGACAAGCATGGCCTACAGTTGATCCATGTTCAGATGCTCACCTCCACGAACACCTAGAACACCTTTATCTTGTGAATCCTATTGATGTCTCTTGTAGCCCATAGCGAGGTGTACCTCATGGTTTCGGGCAAGTCACCCTCAGTAGTGGGAAACTGGTTGTCCGTCAGAAGCTCCCCTACAACCAATAGGATTGATAGGAGTAACCATGCATAGTGGAAGGTCTTACCCTACTCCTAGGCCTCCCTGTAATTCGTCAAGAACTCATTGCAAAGGAACTACACCTAGTTGAACTGGACCCCCTCTGCGCATTGCTTTGCCAATGCAATCACAGATGTTGGTACTTTGTTAGCGCGACATTTCCTCATGAGCTTGCTGGCTAGCAGATGGGTGGCTACACACCCCCCTTGGTCTTTAATTCTTGCTGTTGCATACCCCTACTTTCTCTTTTCTAGTTTATACTTGGCCTTCATAGCTTCTGCGAGGGCCAAGTCGTTGCTTTCTCCTGATATGGCCCGGGGTCGTTTCCTTTATCTGGTAGTCGAGAAATTTGGTGGATTATATCGGCCGTGATGGGAATCAGCTCCTCTAGCTAGAGATACCCATCATGCACCAGACGCAGCAGCTGCCTGATGAAAAAAATGGTGATGGGTATGCAGTGGTATTGGGGTATCCATCGCAGATGGAGTAACCTAGCCTTCTCCACCCCACGCAACCACTTCTGCTTTATTAATTTCTCTGTGGCCAACTGTGAGAACTTCTCGTTGTCTGCAAGGTCTGAATCTTCAAAATTCATAGTAGGTACTCACCCCAACGATGGACCTTAAAACCTTATATCATCGGGGAGGAGTGGGTGTAGGAATTTACAGGGTAAGTTCCTCAGACAGAACACCAGAAGGACACCGCTCAGAAACAGATCACAGATCAATACACCAGTATTTTGACGTGGTTAAAACCCTCAGAGAGGGAAACA
>APFE031013819.1:26676-39590 GCA_000404065.3 Pinus taeda
AACGGTAAAGAAACACACTTTACCTAACGCTAACCTAACTCTATACTAGACCAAGTTGAACTTAACTATTCCTATGTGTCGGAATATCCTAACAGTGGGGTGTAGAGCGCACTCTTCGTGGCCTCCAGGTCCTTCGGTGCCTTGGCTTTCCCCTTCCACGGGGGGATGTAAGGAGGTAACTTTTTCAGGGAGTGCTTTTGGGAGAGATCCTCCACCTCATCATATTACGCCTCAATTTGGGTGATTAGGGCCTACAAGTCTTCCTCCTCCTCCTCTGTTTCAATGGTGACAGCTTTTCCCTTCTCTGCCATTGACAGTTTGCCAAACCATGGGTGTCCTGGGGATACACGAACTAGACCCATCGTTTGCTTATCTTTATATGGCTATGGTGTACATGGTGATTTTGGAACTTTTGGCACAACTGCCACCTCTCCAGGATCCTCATGGGCCATATGGGGCTCCGCGGTAACTTTGGCGAATCGCACTCTTGTTCTAGCAGCCGTCATTGTGTCTACACTTGAGGATGTTAAGGGTATGCAACACTCAATGCTCTGTACTTTCTCAATTCTCAAACAACCAAGTGTTGCCTTGGGGCTGGCCCTAGGGGTTCTATAGCATCTTTTGAATTTGAATTTGACCCTTCCCCCCACTTCTGCATCATTAATGCCTTCTTGGCAACAGATTCTCCCAAATCTAGCTCTTAATTCATGTCTTAATTACCCACTGCCTGCTCCTTTTTGCCTTAAAGTGGACCTCTTGTCATGAACAGTGACACCAATGGTCACCTCCTAGCCTAGTCGCACAACCATAGCACCCTATGCGTGGTTTTGACCCCTGTAACATACCGATCTTGTGCGCAACCTATGTCTTGCACAGCTCCCATACAGACTCTTTTATAGTCCCGCACTCTCTTTCAACTGCTTGGAGCACTGAGACTGTGCTTTCTACGGATAGTTAGGTGGTTGCATCACCGGTGTGAGGCTTCAATTTACCTACCAGCTCGGTCCGTGGGCACCCCTCAATTACCCTCGCATCCGTCAATGCGTTGCGTTCTTCCTTGTAAGGTGTGCTCCCCTATTTACTTTGTCTAGTAAGGTGTAGTCGCAGCCATGGTAGCAGGGTCACAAATTCTTCTAATGAAGTAGTATGGTTGGCTATACCTTGTCCCATCATGCTTAGTTTCTTGCTGCAGCATGCTTGCATGACTTCGATTTCCGGTTTGTTGATTTCTTCATCCAATATCATGCTTTTCTTTCTCAGTCGTACCCAATCTTCTTTGTGTTCACAAAGTTTCAAGTTCCCTCGTCGAATGGCTTCTTATAACTGCATAATTCCTTTACCCGGGTCCTCATGTATTGTCCCAACTGTGGGAGTTGTTGTATGGGAATTCTTCTTTGCTCTTATGGTTTCGTCTCTTTTTCATTGTTGGGGTCATTTCTGCACTCTGGTTTTTTCTCATGGTCTCATAGGCCCATCGAACTGCTGGTACGCATAGGTCCCAATCAGTTCGTCTTGCCTGGTGAACTTTGTTCATGATTCTGCATAGTTTATTGAATGCTCCGACATGAAATATTTATGGGGTACATCACTTTTCCTGCTGCCGTGTCTAGTTTTGATTTTTTATCCTTAGTCTGGGATGCACTTGTGTGGACTGCACAACACATGTCTGCACCCATCGACACAAGTGGGCACACAATCTGCTTCATCTTGGCTACCCTACTCTCATTCGAAGTTGGGGGCTTCCAAACCACAAGCACATCTACCTTCTACATTCGTGTCAGTTTACAAAGGTCTCTTGATGTGTACTCCACTATCGTGATGGTGTTGCATGCAGTGCCCATTCCAGCGCACCGTACTACTGTTATTCTGCTACTGCACTTTCAAATTTGTCCAGGAATTCATCCACCAATGTCACTTCATCATATGTTGGTAGTTCCCTTGTCGTCATGTAGCGTAGTGATCTAATCATCATGTTACAATTTAGCGTTGTCACTTCATGCAATCGGTTCTACCAGTGTTCTATTTCTTCATCTAAATCTAAAGTACAAGAGCTGTCATGCTCCCATGAGATTCTCCCATTTGCAGTCTGGTTCACCCAATCCTAGTCTCGCACCATTATCTGGTAAATACAATCTAGCTCATCATCGCTTTCATCGTTGCGCACTAGTTTAGTGTAGTGCACTCCTTCGGTTGGGTCTATCATGACTACTACACATAGGGACTTCTTCTCGAATATCACCTTCCACTTCTTCAGGATGATGACTCCATTCATATCAGTGGCCCAGTCTATTCCTAGCAATGCAGGATAAGGATTGATGTCATCGATAATCTCTATTACCTCAAAGTCCATTTGTGTGCTCACGCCTTTGATATCAGTTGTTACCCCTTGCAACCTCCCCATGGGCAAAATATTATGTTGATTCACGTTACATAATTGAATAGGGGACCACTATAATGCGGGCTTGCCCATGCATTCCCATGTCTACTTCGGTAATACATTCACGTCCGAATCCAAGTCTAGGATTACCTGATCCATTTCATATTCACCAATCTGCGCTGTCAATATCATTTCCCTCCCAGTGTGCGATGTATGCTTCCCCAATTTCTGGACTACGTGCGGTTCTCCTAACCTCGCACACCTAGTGATCAACTCCTGTAGTCCCTTAACTGCCTTGTTGTCACGTAGTAGTTTCATGCATGTCTCCATAAAGGTAGTATGAATAGAAGGATCCATCCCTGGCTATGGTTGATCCTTACTACCTGAAGTAGAGGCATCCGCGAAGCTCTTCTTAGCTTCCATGAACATTCCTTTGTGCATACTAATTCAAACTCAAGTTCCTTTGTAGGAGCCTTGCAAACCCATGTATCTTCCTCAGGCTACTTCCCCTTATCCTCCCCTATGGTCCCACTACTTCTGAGCATCATGTTCACATTTGGGTCTTCTTTGCACGGTTCAAACCTCATCATTTGGATATTTTGAGTCGAAGGAGGCTAGAGTACCCCTTTCTCGTGCATCTGTGTGATAAACGTAGGACAGTCTATCATTTCATGATCAAACTGAGCAAATTATGAACAAGATATTCTCGTCAGATTGGTACAATCACGAGCATAGTGCCCTAGTCCTCTGCAATTGTAGAAAATTAACTGTCTGTGGCCCCTTCCTGGTCCCATTCCTCCTCATCCTTGACCTCACCCCTGCAATCCAGCATGTGTAATCCCCGCAGCTGGTCGAGGCCTCATGTTTTTGTCTACATTCTATAGGTTGGGGTCCAGTCCATCATTAACTCATAACTGCAACAAATTCCCTCGTCGTGGCCTACCAACCTTCGGAAATTACAAAACATCTATTGTGGAGTCTGTGTATACTTCTACAACAAATGAAAAGTATTCATCGTGTGTTCTCCTCCTATCTGACAGATCACGTACCATAGCGCGGGTGTTGCACTTAGCCCTGCCTGTGCCTCTGGTCTCAATGGCATTAGTGCGCCTCCTACCAAGTAGTTTGTGAATACTAGATAGTGATCCTTGTCATGACCTTGACCTTTGCATTTATGCACCATACTTCCTCATATACCTCTGGCTGCGATGTCCTATCCTGCTTCAAGCTCTACATTTCCAAGCAGAGATTCTATAGTTGCACGTGGATTTGTTGAACTCCCAACCCCAAATCTTGTATCAGTGTTTCATGCAACCTCATCACCATCTCCAACACTTCGACCTGGGTTGAAAGCTTCTGTTGTGACAGCACCATCCTCAGGTGCGGTGTTAAAGATTCCACAAACCATGCATGGTGTTGCACATCCATTAGCATCATATTAGTCTCGTGGATCATACTCTTCAGCTGCTAATCCAGATCCCAGGGGGTCTCACCTGGAAGCATCGTAATCTCTTTAAACCTGATGGTTGACTGTGTCTCTGATTTTGGCTAGCTAAATTCTCTATTCAACACATTCTGGATCTCTGTTATCCCTGCATTTGGGTGGTCATAAGATTGCTTGATATACCATGTCAACACGTGATCCTATAGTTCACTCACCAATGTAGCCTTCTTAATGTTGTCGTCCATGATCCCTTACGCTTCCCACATTTCTCTTACCATGAACCAGAACTGGTCTAGATCCTCATTCCCTACTCCTCTAAATATGGGTAGCTTGATCGCGCTCGCCATAATGAACTTCGGGGTTGGTGGAGGTGGAGTGGGTGGAGATGGAGGTGAAGGAGGTGAAACGGGTGGTGGTGTGGGTGGAGGTGGTAACTGCAGAATGTGCTGCCTTATCAAACTAACCGCACTTCTCGGAGAGACCTGAGCAAGCTCTTCCTCACTCTCTTGCAAAGGTGAAATTAAGGGACTATTTCCTAATTCCCTGCTACCTTTGTAGATCTTTCCACTCCGCGTCATTCCAAACATTAATGTATTCGCATAACCTGCTTTTCACATAACAACATCTTAATCTAGGTATTCAAATATTTAATGTAATTACCTCGCGGTCCCTTGATTCGTTCTGCTTCATTGTAGCTCATGGTCGTTTCTATCACAAACTCTGTGATAAATCCCCCTATTACCCGGTCGAGCCAATTGTCCACAACTCGCATGATTTTTCTTCTGATGCCTCTACTCTGTGCACTAATTCCAGAGTCCACACTATCGGTTGGTGGAGCTTACACCTTCCCTGGCTGTTGGCTAACCTCGTGATCCACTCATACAGCTCAGAAGGAAAGGATGCAAAGAGGATCTCATGGATTTCCATATACATGTAGTGATCCAGCCACCTCTTCTCAGATACCTGCGGGGTTCTATTTTCTTGTTCGTGAACTTGTGAATCTTCTTGTCCAACCACTCTTCAATTTCCTCCTTTGTCGGGTTCCAGTGGCACGACATTAGACATCCTTTATTGGCTATGTGGGGCTTGACCCAAGTTCAATAGTGAGTTTAACCAAGCAAATGCCGGTACTATTGGCCTTTTCGCCCCTTCAATTTCCATGGTGATTCCCTATAATCTCCCCATAGGTATTATCTTTTTCTGGTTTGCCATTCATAGCTGGATAGGAGAATATTGTAGCGTAGGCCTTCCCATGCACTCCCATGTTTTCTTTGGCAGAACATTCGCATCCAATCATAGGTCCAGAATTACTTGGTCCATCTCATATTCTCTAATCTGCGTGGTAAACCTCATTTCTCTTCCCATCCTCATCGCATGCATTCCAATATTCTAGACTACGCGTGGTTCTCCTGATGCAGTCCTAGTGCATCTGTTAATGAGTTCCTACAATCCCTTTATAGCCTTACTGTCATGCAGTAGCTTCATGCATGTTTCTAGGAACGTCATAAGCATAGATGGGTCCATTTCTGGCTCCGGTCTACCCTTGCTTCCTAAAGTGGAGGCATCATCGAAGATCTTCTTAACTTCCATGAAGGTTTCCTTAGCGCGCTCCAAATCAAGCTCTGTTTCTTTCGTCAAATCCTTGAGAACCCAAGTACTATCTTCGAGTTGTTTGCCTTTATCATCTCCTGTCATAATTCCACTTCAGAGAAAAATGTTCACATTTGGATCTTCTTCACGCAGCTTAGACCTCATCATCTGCAGGTTATGAGTCAAGGGAGGTGGTAGCGCTCCCTTTTCATGCATCCTAGCTATCATCGTAGGACAATCCCCTGTCTCATTATTAAACAAGGTACAATACAGACATGATGGATGTGTTGGATTTATACAATCATGGGCATAATTTCCTGGCCCTCCACAATTGTAACATATCAGTTGTCTACGACCTCTTCCAGGTCTCCCTCCACCTTAGCCTTGCTCGTGCCCCTAAAATCTGGTTTGTGCCACTCCTACGTTCTAGTCAAGGGGTTGCGTTTCGACCTAAACTCTGTAGGTGGGAATTCTATCCATCATCAACTCATAGCTTCTACAAGTGTGCTCATCGTGTCCAACCGATCTACAAAAATTACTGAACAATTGTTGCAAATTCTGTGTGTACTTCTGTAACAAATGGAAGTTGTCTATAGCATTCTTTCCTCCTATTTGACAAACCATGCACCACAAAGCAGGCGTCGTGCTAAGTCCTACTTGTTCCTTTGGTCTTAATGGCATCGGTCCTCCTCCCTCGAGGTAATTCATGAACACCAGGCAATGGTCCTTGTCATGATCATGACCCTTACATTTAACACATCATACCTCCTCACACACATCTGGTCAGGCTGCCTTATCCTATTTCAAACTTTGCATCTCAAGGCACAAGTTTTTCAACTACGCATGGACCTGCTGAACTCCCAAGTTAGGATCCTATATCAGGGTCTCATGTAGCCTCATCGCAATATCCAAGGCCTCTGCCTAAGTCATTAACCTCTATTGTGATAGTGCGTTCCTCAAATGTGGCATTAGTGATGCTACAAACCATTCGTGGTTTTTTCCATCCGTCAAAGTCATATTAGCTTCACAAATTTTGCACTTCAGTATCTGATCCAACTCCCAAGGAGTGTCACCTCATAGCATTGTGATATCTTTGAATCCAACGATCAACTGTGCCTTTGACTTTGGCCTACTAAATTCTCTGTTCAGCAGAATTTGGATATCCACAATCCCCGCATTCGGATTGTCATTAGAATGCTTAATATACTATGTCAGCACGTGATCTTGCAGAGTGCTGAGCAACATCACTTTCTTTATATTATCATCTGTAACTCACTGCACTTCCCATACGGATCTTATCATGAACCAAAACTAGTCTGGATCTTCATTTCCAACTCCCTTGAACACAGGCAACTTTATTGCGCTTGCCATATTGACTCACGGTGGTGGCGAAGGTGGTACAGGTGAAGATGGAGGTGAAGGCGGTGAAGTTGGTGGTGGCGTGGGTGGGGGTGGTATGCATGGAACCCTCTTCCTTATCAAATTTATCGCACTTCGCGGTGAGACCTTCGTGAGCTCTTCCTTGTCCCCTCATGGAGGTGAAATCAAAGGCTATTCTCCGGTCCCTTACTTCCTTCATTTCTGTAGGTTTTTCCACTTTGCATGACTCCAGAAATCAAGATGATTGCATAACTATTGGCTATGTGGGGCTTGACCTAGGTTCAGCAGTGAGTTTAGCCAAGCAAATCCCAGTACTATTGGCCCTTTCGGTAACAGTCAGCGCAGCGTGAACTGAGGTCTCACCTGAAGTAGTAGGGGAGGATGCTAGAACTAGGTTTCCACACCCTAGGGATGTCTTGATGAGGTTCTAGAGGTTCGTCATCCTAATCTGCGGGCTGCACTGCCCCGCGCAGCTTTCTATCCTTTACAACCCGTTTTCACCTTCCAATTTGATCCTTACTGTGCTATTATATTAGTTCTTAACTTAGCAGGTACGGGCCCAATATTCTTATTACTTATTCAACTTTCAGATTAGTGCACGTACTTGAAAACAATATAAATGCATAAAGATAACCAGAACATAGAAATACAGATCTGCAAATAGATGCACAATATTATGAATCAATCTTATCTTTATTAATGCACAAGTTCAGTTACAAACCCACCTCTACCCTGCTCACTCAGTTGTAGGGGTCCGCGCACACAGCTGCAAACTCTACTAGGCCTCTGGGCACTTAGCTACAAAGCCTCTACCTACTACTACGACCCAATACCATTCAGATTCGCTTCTATACTCTAACCATGCCTTCGCATCTATCTATCACTTCTCCAAACTAAGACCCCCTTTACACTTAGAGCCTCGCTCTATTTATACAATCCCATGGTCTGCGGACCATGGGTAGGTCAACCTACTATACATTAAATTACATTATTTTAGGGCAGACAACCCTTGACTCTTGCACTCTGTGCCTACATTTCGTGGGGTATTTACTTTACACTTGACTAAAACTTAGGCTTCAAGCCCCAAAAACATGTTATGGGGGGGATCTGCTGCCCAACAATAACCCTCTTTTCACACAATAACATTTTAGTCCAAGTATTCAGAGACTTTATGTACTTACCTCGTGGTCCTTTGAGAAAGCGTCACTCAGCCTCGCTATAGCTAACTGAAGTATCTACTACAAACTCAGTAATAAATCTTCCTACAATCTGATCAAGCTAGTGATCAACAGTGTGCGTGATCTTATCCTTCGATGCTTCCAATCTACACACCAACTCTGGGGTCCACACAATAGGATTGTCAAGCTTCCACCTTCCTTGGCTATCTGCTAGCTTCGTGATCCACTCATACATCTCAATAGGGAAAGATTCGAAGAAAATTTCATGGATCTCTATGTACAAGTATCAGTCTAACCACTCTTGTCATGCAGAAAGAGTTAATCTTGCGGACAAAACCAACCTCCCTAGAAGCCTAAGACTTTCTAGTGAAAAACAAGACAATTAAGAGCAATCCTTCTCTAAACATGCATTTATCACACGAGAAATCAAGTGTTTTCGTTCCTACCTGTAGTCCAACGCTGTTGTAGTAGTCTAGCCTCGTCGATCCAGATGAGCTCCTCCTTCACTTCGAAACCTGCATTCACTAACAATCAAACGATTACATAGCACCTGAATATCTCATGAAATAAAACATATTCAACATATAGACCAAGGAGTATATGAAACAACTCCTTAATAACAAATTGTTGAGAAAAATGGACTTATTTGTATTAATAGGAAACAAAAGAAACCATTACAACCTGAGCCTTGGTGTTGTGCAAGTTCCTCCCAGGGTCCAGCAAGAGTTTTCCTTTACTTTGATAAGCTCACCCACTTCCAAATGAAACAAGAAAGGATGGTAATCTCTCCTCACAAGCTTCTACAAGGAAGTCCTAATTCCAGCAGCATCTACCCTTTAGAATGTTTATCTTTCAACCTCGCCTCCTCTGGCCCAATGCCTGTATTTATAATGTTCTAGAGGAAGTTAATCAGGTCCAACATCAATGGGATAAGCCCCTCTTTTGGATGGGGTAGCTCCTCTCTTGATTGGATAAGTTCCTCTTTCATAGGGATGCATGAACCATCTGGAGGCGCTCAATACACGTCAAACAATCTTCTAGAATGCTCTAGAAATGACCACAAGTAACTTTTTTAAGATGAAACTCGTGCCTTTTGACCTTTACAGGAGTACGCACCCACCCTTTTACATACAGAGCATGCAAGGACGCAGGTATTGTGAACTTGGGATGCGTACACGCAAGTAAGGTAGAGAGAAACTGCGTACCCAGAGATAAACATGTTTTTAATGACTTTCTCTCTTTTTTGAAGTTTGACATGGAGAGCAGAGGTATGAGGCTTGCCAAGGAGGATAGTATTACTGTTGATGGAGCCATACTAACTGTAGATAGTCATGATGACAAATTTTAATGTAACAGATTGCCCCCTAAAGTGCGAATCCTATAATAGATTAGGGTTTTATATCATCTAGGAAGGGTGAAGTACTTTATCATTTCAAGGATTATCTTATGGAGAGCCCAGTCGGAACCTTCATTTTTCAACACAAAATACATGTATAAGATTATATCATCGCTGAGGTGGGCATTCCCATACTCGGATCAAAAACTTTAACTAACAGACTAACTACTACTCTGATACATGAATGATTTCATAGTACATCATAATCATAGACTCATGTAGACACAGTATGGACGCAACCATATGTTTATAATTGGTCTACAATATAATGAATACAAAACTCCTCACAGCCTGGATGGTGGAAACTAGATCCAGGGTCTTCATCTCTACTTCCCTAATCGGTACGATTCTAGCCATGCGAATAAATGAGTCGATGTCGAACATGGTAGAAACCACTTGATTACCAGTCAATGATGTAAACTGTTAACAAGCGTGAGAGAGACCACCGATGATGTCAATGGTTCTCAAAGTACCCAGCACAATCCATGAGATGTGAATGAATGAGTCGATGTCGAACATTTCATGGAACCTTTCGATCGCAAGTCAATGATAAAAACTGATGTCGAAGGCGAGAAACCTGCCATTGATGCATGCAGACTTTAAGGCACTGACGATTTCTAAGTCAACTCTCTAGATAATGTGCTGATGTCGATAGAAAGCGACCCGTCGCAGGCAATCCCACAACACGAAATCATAGTTCAAGTTGAAGAAATGTTGCTGCAAGGACTGACTCAAGGATGATGAAAATGGATGATAGGTATTTTGCAATTGAATGTTTTGTTTGCAAACCTCTCGAACACATAACAACACAACATATGGATTGGTGATGAATGACTCAAAGTTAATACCCGGAACCTGACTGAAGAATTTCAATGTGGTTTGATCAACTGTGAGGCAAAGGATTTCCCAACCCAGGTGAATGAAAAGTGTCGTATTCAAGAGTGGTAATAAGGTTTTTCTGAGACAAAAGGATAAAAAATAGGCTCATTCTTCTCTCTTTTCCCCCACCATTTCTGGCAAGTACCTCTTTATTTTTTACAAGCTTGAGGAGGATAACATATGCCTGATTGTAAGCTCATCCTTCGGATGAGTCCAACATAGTTTTTGATTCGAACCCTGAGAAGGAGTGGTCCGTTCCTGTTTGTAATAGAACAGGTCCTTTACTGTGAAATTTTAACGAGTCCAGTATAGGAGAAACTTAGTGTTTTTCATATTTAGAGAGTCTGAAAAACTTAGAAGACTCCAGACTGGACTTTTTCGTAAATTTGTGTCTCCTAAGCCCGAAAAAGTATAAAATAATACTTAGGAGAACCGCTTGATCTTGCGATCAAGGATATTTTCATAGTTAGTGTCTTTGTTCTGAAAAGTAAAAAGCGATCAAGGACACGTCGTTTTATTTCTAGTATCGAGTTTGAAATGACAAAAACCCGACAATCTTTTCCTGTTTTTATGGTCAGAAAAGGGCGATAAGGGGACCGTCTTTTAATTCCGTTTTAACGAGTGTAAAAGAAATGCTCGGCAATCTTTTAATTTTTTAGGAGTCAGAAAAGGGCTTAAAAGATGACTCTGATGTTTGGTTCGTGAAAAATGACAAGTTTCCCTGAAAATCCCTTTGTCCTGCACAAAAACGACACATAACTCATACCTTTTTAAGATAGGCAAAAATACATTGAAAAATGTCATTCCATAGTGAAAAATAAACAAATTTAGTATTTATTCATCCAAAAAACCTATAAAAAGACTCTTTACCATGTCATTTTTACCATTTTACTGTTGAGGGAGAGAAAAGGGCTTTTGGAAAGAAACTTCCCGTGGACTTTGCGGAGAATCCAACCGTCGGAATCGAGCGCCATCACTTTCAGGTATTCTACAACATCCTCCTCTTCAATTTCATCTGTTTAGAATTTTAATTTTAGCCTTAGTTTGACTTTCTGGGGGCTTTGGGGTTTTAGGATGCGCTCCTCGGGGTACGCAGGTGTCCCATGGGTAACCTGCATACCCCGATTTTTTCCTTAAAGGGAAAAAGGTCAGGGTACGCAACTGACCTTCAGACCAGGTGCGTACCCACACTCTGTTTCTGAAGGCGGGGTGCGTACCCCATGCAAAGCGCATTTTCAAACCCCAACTTTCAAATTCAACCACAAATTTTTGATTTTATGATTTCTAAAGCTTATTTCTTGGTGTGTAGATTGCCCACCATGCTTGATTGGTGTGAAAGAGAGCACGAAGATGTTGATTTGGCCGCGATTAATCATCAACCTTCCATTGATGCTTTAGAACCATGCGGTCTTTTCAAATACTGGGCCATACCTGGCATGAGGGCCCAGGTGCCATTCTTAGAGTGGCTGGTCGAGAGATGGAACGTCCAGGATCAGTGTTTTTATATCGAAGGGCACCAGCTCGAGATAGAGCCCTCGGACATATCTTTTCTCACTGGTTTGCCTAACAGGGGCGAGCACCTATCTCTATTCGGGACTAGGCCGGGTGGCCAATCCCTTGCTAGCCTCCAGCTAGAGTGGTGCAACAATCAGAACCAGGAGAAGGGGATTGAAATCAAATTCATATCCCGGCCTGAACTTATGGTGATCGCTTTTACAGTTACCAGACTCTGTGGCACAGCTGCTTTACATCTTGCCACCGGGTCCCAGATGCGGATGATGATTGATTGCTACCAAGGCACCATTTTCAACTGGTGTGATGCTGTACTGGCCAATATGAAGGGCCAACTGACTAGGTCAAAGAATGGAAAATCAAAGACTTTTGGATATGGGCCTTTGGTTGTGAGCTTTGCCTTAGAGAGAGTTTTGATGCTAATCCCACAACATCTCACAATTGAGGTTGGGCCTCCTTGGGAGCGGAAGTTGATGAGATGGGTTGCGGTGATGGCCCAGCATCTTGATGAGGGAGCAGGAGTCGTTCGATTTCCTGCGGCTTACTTTCACTGGTTAGAGAACCAGGTCTTTTCCATTCAGGATTTTCCTTATGCCAGAATGGTTTTTTGTGGAGATCCGGACATGGTTCTTCCACAGGGAGAACAATGGGATGATAGAGGTATATATATTTTTCACAAGTGTTTTAAATTATCTATATTTTTTGTTTTTAAACATCGTTTCAAAACTGACAGTAAAATTTTCAAAATGC
The DNA here is from genome assembly GCA_000404065.3 of Pinus taeda. NCBI lineage: Eukaryota > Viridiplantae > Streptophyta > Pinopsida > Pinales > Pinaceae > Pinus > Pinus taeda. Next base: position 39,183 of record APFE031013819.1, read on the forward strand.
AAATGTAGGCCCACGGCGTCTAGCCAATCTCCGACCTTTCGAGAGGAGAAATCTAGTTGCACCGGTACCGGCCCCACAGGATGCGGCTACAGAGACGCTAGCTGAGTTGGAGCAAGATCTAGAGCATCTGGCGGCAGATATACCAGAGACTACCATAGATGATATTCCTATCACGCTTCAGCGCTATGTAGTCGCGGTCCTCGGACCTTTTAGGAGGTTCTTATGTAGGGTAGCCCGTGCAGTGGTGTCGTATAGGGAGCACCACCAGTGATTGGATGGTTGCTTTCTAGACACGTGTGACATTTTGGTTTTTTGTACTTATCATTTTTGCCGATCATAAGGTGTTTTTCAACCTATGATCGAAGACGATGTATATTTTTTGACACACTCTATCTATATATATATCAT